>JAMKQA010005105.1:0-22995 GCA_024699735.1 Posidonia australis | reverse complement strand
CCACCTCTCCTTTCCACCCCCTCTCTTTTGCCCACCTCCCTTCTCTTTCCCCACCCCCTCCCTTCCCCCCCACCCATCTCCCCCGTTCTTTCCCTCCGCTATTTGTGCACGGCAAGAGGTCGAGAGTGAGAGCGAGAGGCGAAGGTGGTCGTGTGGCTCGGCATCGGCATGGCTGGAGCTTCAGAGGTCGAGGAGACTCTTGTGGTGGTCGTGCATGCCGGTGGTGGTCGGTGGTTGGCCGGAGAGCAAGTTGGGTTGTCGGAGGCTGTTTTCAAGTATCCACCTCCAATCCAATGAGTAGAAATCATGTAAAATGATAGAAATGCCTAGGATGCATGTAATCTAGGCTAAATTTAATGTTTGGAATTTATTGAGAATTTAAGGTGATTTATTGTGGTATTTATGGTGTTAATTTCACTATGGTGTGGTTTTTGGTTTCTCTGTGCACCTTGGCTTTGCGATTTTATTCCAAGAGCTATGCTCAATTAATTCTAGTTTTGTTTGTGTGGATTTCGAGTGGACTCGAGAGTCTACTACATATGCTTTATTTGGAATTTTGGTGGTCGTTTGGCAGGCCCGCCCTTATTCCCACTTTAGGTGAATTTTGGGTCCCTTGTCTCAGGTTATCTGAATTCTAACAGAAAACTAGGGACGCGGGCCGATTATGTAGACCACATGTGCGGGTTCGGCAGCGGTTTTGGCCTCTGGTCTAGGCTCTATTTGCATTCAGA
This sequence comes from Posidonia australis, assembly GCA_024699735.1. Classification (NCBI taxonomy): domain Eukaryota; kingdom Viridiplantae; phylum Streptophyta; class Magnoliopsida; order Alismatales; family Posidoniaceae; genus Posidonia; species Posidonia australis. The sequence goes on along the minus strand of JAMKQA010005105.1, from coordinate 22,264 downwards.
AAAAATGCCTAGGGCACGAGCCAGACGTGCGGTCCACATGCGCGTGTTTAGCAGGGCTTGTTGGAGGTATTTCCTGGTTTTTTGGTAAAATTCATTTGAATGTAATGGCTTCTTGGATTGGTTTGCTTTTCCCATTTGAGATGGGATTGTAGGCCATCAATGGTGGTCTTGTGGGACATCTAAAGCGCGGTTTTATTGAGGTTTTGAAAGAGTTTTCAAAATATATAAAATTGTTTTTTTTCTAGTTTTCTGTGTGCAGACCAAGACATCATGGGATTGTGTCATCGGTAGCAGGGAATGTGACAACATTCTCAGGTGATCAGGCACGTCTCCCTGGTTGAGGTTGAGGGCCAAGATACCTACGGTTGAGGTTCGTCGGGGCTTGGAGGTATGAGATTCCCTGACTATCATCTCGAGGCTAGGGTTGTGATCTACGGGTTGAGGTGTCTTGTGGCATCATGGAGAGGTATGATACTCCTACTGTCGTTGTAAGCATTGAGGTTCAGGTGTGGAGGTGTGACACTCCCTCTTGAGCACCATATGGAGGACACTGTGAGGAAGCATACCTTGTGGTGGTTAGTGCGGCTGGGCCCCGTAGCTAGTAGCGTTTTGAGAGATAGGACTGTCTTCCCAAAGGGGTTGGCTTTGTGAGGGTTCTCCAGATAGGAGAATCGTGGGACGGTGATCACCCTTGCATAGGGTGGCTTCACCGTGGCAGTGCAGTGCACCTTGGTGGCTGCTTGTGGCCAAAGTTGGTTGCCTGGCACCGGGCTTCCTGACTCACTGTGTGTGGTTTTGGCCATTGAGGGCCTTGTTTGTGGTTTTGGGCTAGTAGAGCCTTGTCTGCTGTTTTGGCCTGTGTGGGTCTGGTTTGCTTTGGCTTTCAGCCTGTTGGGTCTGATTGGTCAGTCTTGGTGGTTTTGGAGAAAAGGATTTGCAAAATGAATTTAATGAAAAAATAATTATAGTTTTGTTTTCTACCATTTTCTTAGGGTGCGTGTAGGGTGACTTTTGTCACTCACGCTTTCTTCGTGATTTTGGGTTGCAGGTGTAGGCATGCAGATGGGTTTTAGTATAGTGCATATAGTCCGGAGTCTCGTAACCGCACACACAAGTTCCTAGTAATTGATCTTTCTGTTTAGCTTTTAATTTTCTGTAATTTAAATTGTTTTAAATTATTATAGAAATTGGGGGTGTTACACTATAGGACATAGCTTTTTCCCTTGATTTTACTTCTGTCCCTTTTCTTCTAATCCCCAACGTTCTGATGCGCACCACCATAGCTCTACAAGCTCACTCCGCTACACTTGTGCCCTCGCCATTGCCACAACTCTTCATAGCTCCCACAGTGGCAGCGTCTTTCTAGCCTCTGGCATTTACACAGCGCTTTGCATAGTATTCATCTCCATCACCTAATGGCTGTAGATATCCTATTTTCGCATATCCAAGAGTCCATCTAGGATAGGAACCTTTGAGACCAATGGATAGGAACCTTTTTTCCATATCTTCTTATGAAAATTTTTAAGTTTTTTGGGTTTTAATGTATCTCTGTGGAATAAGATAAAAGATAGTAGGGAAACTATAAAAGATCATGATGTTGCCAATGTAACATGCAATAGAATTAGTTGCCACTAATACAAGCGACAGAACTAGTCACCTGTTGAAGAGGCTACGAGTCTAGTTGCTACATGGATAGGCGACGAGAATCTTGGACATCTCTCTCCGCATAATTTGTCATCTTGGGCTTTAATATGACATATGGGACATTTATAAATGGTATAATGATTTTTCCCATAATTATTGTGATTTCTATAATTTTCCAACATTTAAATATGTATGCATAGCATATAAATCATTATAAATGCCGAATAATTTCAGAAAATTATTTAAACTTCGATGACTTGGTAATTATGATTACCAATCTTTATTTTACAAAAAATGAGATTTTATGATAAGTTATCACATTTTAATGTTATAGCTTATATTCAATTCAAGATAATGCCAAAAAAAGAAAGATAATATCCAAGATATCTAGATGATTGCCGATCTATGTTAAAACCGATTTATCCTTGATCTTGACAAATATTCTCGTAATTATTGGAGATTTGAGTTTTCAAATTTGATTTACTTAACTTTTATGTTTAAAATTAAATTTGGAATTTATTTGAAATCTTTCTATTACGTATATGATTTTAAATCATTGATTTAATCGTTATCTGTTAATAGATTTACATGAGGATATTTTGGGATCTTGATTTTCAAAATATTGCCTTTTTAGTGCCTTGGCGCCACATGGACTAGCGATTAGATGACGTGATAGATTTCATACCAGTTGGCTGTTGATTCACCGCGTGCGTTGAATTCAGGATCTTTAGCATCGTCGCCTGTATTAGCATCGACTGAATGATTCTGTCCGATAAGATCTAAAAAGAGATTTTTTGCTATATTTATGATTTTAATCTTGGCCGTCGATCCCCCACTTGTCATTGTTGAGATTTGGAGCCCCCAAACTCTATAAATAGACTTCCTAGGTCAAGAGTTTAAGGGGGACACTTTTAAAACTCTGAGGAGGCACTTTAAAAAAATTCTAAGGAGCCACTTTGCAAAGCTTAGGAGAGAATTCTAAGAGGAAGAGAAAGCTTTTCAGCCCCTCCTCCATGTCCAATCCCACTTGTGATATCTTAGATCCTAGAGATCCCCTATTCCAAGCCAAAGCACATCTCTAGAGTTTTGTAAGACTTTCACTTCCTCATTTACTCCACAATGTAAGTGAAGGGAGTATCATTTCAATTATTGTTTTTTTATTTCATAAAACCATTGCATGACATAAATTAGCCCATGGCATATGCATGCGGGGACAATCTCCCAGTTAGTATTTAGTCGCATGTTTATGTTTTTCTATTTGTTATCTTTCTATCATTGTTTACTACACCTAGTTTAATCCATATTTTTTTCTTTCTTATTTTGCTTATTTTGAAGGGAAGGATACTACGTAGCACGAGGAAGTCCCTTGGCAGCATCTTGCCATTGTCTTAGTGAACCGAGAACCCATATCATCACAACCACCATCTCCCGTAGGCGTCTTGTCAGTCGACTTCAGTGAAAGACAAGTAGCGATCATACAAAGAATCATCAACGTGGGTGGACACGACGAAGATTCTCCATCAACCCCTAAATCTGCATCCACAAATTTTTAATAATCACGGTGGGACCGATTTAAGCCAAACCTGGTGCTTTGTAAGTTATTCCCTTTCTCCTTTTTCATTTATTTTTTTTTCCTAGACTTAGGTGCAATTTTATGGTTTGGAAGTTGTGTGAATAGGGTTTTGCGACGACCATACCATTTTAGCTATTTTTTTCTAGTAAATAGTTTCCTGTAATTCCAACTGCCAATTAGGGCAACGTCGTTGCTCATAGCCTATTTAGGTAGCATACATTGGCACCTATTTATTCGATGACAGGATCTACAAACCATTTTTCCCTACAAGCTCTTGTTGTTTTTTATTGTCTGTGTTGTTTTTTTTGGGCTTGCAATAGCGAACAACAACTCTAAATAAAAACTCCATTGTTTTTTTATAGTTTTTTCTTCTCTTTTCGTAATTGGCTCAAGGACCAAGGTGTGAGGTGATTGGCTTTGTCATAGGGATCGGAGCCTTAGTCCTCCCATGCTTTTAAAAAATCCAAATAAAAATCAATATTTTCTTTGTGACCTGTATGGCTGTTATTGAGAACTAATCTATTTGAGTCTTCTCTTGGGTTATACAAAACAACCACTTAAATCCTGAGTGCCTCTGTCGCAAAGGACTTAAGAGAGGTGTTTTGTATTGTCATTTACCTTCACAAGGAGCACTTTTGTTTCCCTTAGTTCTTGTGGAAGTAAGTTAAAATCTTGAGTTAAGAATTGTATTCCCCCTCTCCTTTTCTGTGGTTTGATGTGCTTATGTGATTGAAAACGCCAAAGACCCAATTAAACCGAGGTACACTGGACTTTACCTCTACAGGGTAAGAATCTAAGTGTGCTTAGGCTCCCCAAAGAACCTCAGGAGTTGAGATAGGGGTAGTACAAAGGAGGAGGAAATTTATCCCATTTGTGTAACCCTAGAACCAAGAAGAAAAGCCTTTACCCCCTCGCTATAAGAACCTAAACAAGCTGTATGAACACAAGTTAATTAATCCAATGATTAACTATTTTAACAATTAAAATCCACATTCTATTTGAAGCTTCTTTGTTTAATTGGGATTGTTTGGTGTTGGGTTTGTCTAGGACAAATTTTGATTGTTGGAAAAGACAGGCGTCTGTGCTGCCTTTCTGAACAGTGCCTCTGTTCGCCGCCTGTCATATAGGCGACGAGTTCTGACATCGCTCCCATAGGCGACGTTAGGTAGACAACATACTGTGTGACTTGTTTGTAGGGTGGTTTGATTGTGCTTGTATGCTTACAGGTTACAGGGATTTCTTAAGTAGTCCTGGGTCTATATTCTCTTTATTAAACAAAGTTGTAAACATTTTTTCCTTTGTATTCCGTTCTATCAAGTCTGTAACATTTCTTTTCTAGACATGTGTAGTAGGGTGTAATCTAGTGTTATAGAGTCTGTAATTCCTCCTTTGAACCTGTACTATTCTGAGGAGAGTTGACCACAAAGAGAGGACCAATCAAGGATGTTAGAAATGCACTACTCCTACACCGACTACTCCAATACATCGACTACCTCAATGAGTCAAGCGAGTAACTCCATTGGTCCTCATGGGTTCACTTTCAACACCCCAACTTCATATGGAGGCCAACATGTTTAACAAAGTGGAGGAAGGATGAGCTATACTCGACCACAAAATACCTTTTTGACAATCCATTCACATACATTACCTAAAGGGGCAATGTATAGTCCCTCTAGGCCACAAATTCTAAATGTCCATGGACCTTCTTCCTCCCCATATCACCAGGGCCTAATCATCCAATCGCTTATGGGAAATACATACACAATGTCATCAAGCCCAACTATCAATTCCCCTATCTACGACTCAACAACACAATCTCCCGCCCAACATACTACCTTCATCTACCCTTCTTTTGCTTACTAGGCGATGCCCAAATAGTGCCACTATCCTATACTTCGGTTCAAACCTCCTTTCCTCCTCCACATGGTAACCCTGTACATCAACAATTCCACCAAGTTCAAGGGTATCAAGGCCAGGGGCAAACAACCATTGTAAGTTCTAACGTTAAAAGAATGATCAGAGATGCACTTGTAGAAGTAGGGGTCACATCAAGGGCACCGATCGGCTTTGACACGTCAAGGTTCCCTCCCTTCACCTTGCCACCTGGGTTCAAGATGCCCAAGATGCAAAAGTACGAAGGGATAGGCAATCCATGGAACAATCTAGCTACATTCACCAAGGACGCCCTACCCTATCAACATGACAATGGGCTAACAGTCTACTACTTCTTCAAGAGCTTGGAAGGAGAAGCATTGAGTGGTTCAACACACTTACCGCATATGACCTTAGTGACTTTAGGTTTGTGTTGGAAAAATTCTTGCAATAATACATACACCGTGTCCAACACAAGCCTACCGTAGCAGACCTCCTCGCAGAAAAGATGACACCTGAGAAGGACTTTGCCACCTTCGCTAGAAGATGGAGGGACATGGCGGCCTGATCAGAGTTTTATATCCCTTAAGACCAAGCAGTCTAGATTATATCTAGAAACACAACAGGAGCACTCAAGGCAGACCTATTGATGGACGACTTCCAGACTTACTCCCAGTTGTACGATAAAACTTAAGAGTCCTATATAACAAAGTGGACCTATCATTCCTGGAGTACAAAGGAAAGGGTAAGAAGAAGACCGCGAGGTATACATTTGAGGGCACCACGGGCAACATGGCTCCTGTCATGGTCCAGCACCACAGGCAACCAGTTCAGTACGAAGGAAAGTTCGTTCAAAGGCAACTAATATAGCAATACCAGCCATATCAGGAGCAATGCAAGGTTCAACGGCTGCATCAGTTCCAACAGCAGTAGTCCCAGTACTAGCAGCCTCTTAACTACCCAATGTACGCCCAACGAAGGCAACTTTGCAATCAACATATGGGTCAACAATAGGGGTAGTGGAGCTACAATATTGTCCCTTCACCACAAAGCTACCACAAAGCTAATAGGCAAGACCATCATCCACTCAACCACGCCTTTATAATGCTAGTGGAGAGTAGAGGTCCATTGCTGGACCATGTGGTAGTCCACGTGGAGGACGAGGATGATGAGCCAACAACCTCAGAGCTGGTAATCATTGAGTGCGTACAAGGGTTTGACCCTGAATAGTCGATTGAAGACTAAGAGGAGCAAGATGCCCCTACACGACACGTGGGCAGAGGAGGACTCAGATGGACTCTGGGACGTGGTTGTTTATGATAAATACAATGACCAGGATGACGACGCTTGGGATTACCAGTAGGTCCAAGAAATACTGATCGAAGGTATCATGGTTTACATCAACCAAGGGCCACCTCTCCCACATGATAAGCCACCCCAAGCAAAAGATCTAAAGGGTGCGCCACCAATCTATGATGAATGTAACGATGCAGACTCGTACGACTTGGAGGTAGCAATTAACTTATTATGCCGACATCCCCAAGCAGATCATGCAAGAGTCAGCTCTTTGCCCAAGCCTCCAGATCCGACAAAGATAAGTGGGCCCACCAAGAGCATTCACGACTACATCAGCCAGGGAGAGACTAAGAAAAGCATCAGTCCAATCAAACCCTTGTAGAGACACCAAGCCATTAAGGGCATGTCAGAGGAACCAAGCTGAGATCAGTCCAATCGTGACCCTGACAAGGCAAAGATTGGGCGCAAACTGAAAGAAAAACCAACAAATGCACCATTATCATTTCAACCCTTTACGCTAGGGGTAGATTCCTATAGTCACTCCATAGGTAAGGCCCTCCATCTAAGAAGGGCAATAAGAAGCTCGACCAAGCCTGACTAGGGGCAAGGTCTTATTTATTTCCAAAATATGTAAATAAGAAATTTAATTTCCCTTCTTGAACATTTCCTTCAAATTTTCTTTGTCATTTCTTTATATGCTAGGTTAAATTTAATAATAGCAATAAAGAAAATAATAATAAAGATGATTGATGAGTGTAGGTCACGCCCAACACCTTAGAACATTAAGCAAAGCTGCCAATATATTATCTAGGATTTTTTCCTAAGTAGAGATTGTAAACGCAGGGAAGGCCACCTAATGGGTAGGATGACCTAAAGATACCCTTCAGATCCGTGAAAGTTACATGTACTCTAGAAGTACATCTTCAATCAACATGCTAAAAGTCTAAAAGAGGGCCCAAGACCTAATACCAGCTAAGGAAGAAAGTTGTCTCCTACATAGAAAAGAAGCTAAGCTACTAGGGTAACCTTAACCATTGTCCTATCTTTACAAACACCTTGCACTGGGAGATAAGAGCAGAGCAGGCTCAGAGCTTAGGCATATCATGAAAGTTGCTTGCCTTATGTTGCGTGGCCTCCTAGCATAAGTTCGAGAAGATTGTGATGGAGGAGCGCATCAGAAAAAAAAAACTTAGAAAGCACCCAAAAGAGGGGAGTGCATGTCGAAGTTGGGTACGCTGTTATAACATAAGTCTGAGAAGGTAGTGATAGGTGGGTACTCAAAATGGGGTGAGACAACTAACGAGCAAGTAGATGTGTTGTCATAGCATAAGTTCGAGAAGGCAATGATAGTTGGGCATCTATAGAAAAAATAACCTGAGGGGAACCCAAAAAAAAAAGAAGAAAGAGAAGAATAAAAGCCAAAACCCCTAGGTAAGCTATAGGTGTAGTAAGGCCAACCACTAGCGAGCGGCACTAAGGCTATAACCGACACCAAGGGTCTGTTAAACCTTATGTCTCCCCCACTCTTCCACCAAAATAGGCAAGGGCTTGGAAACCTTAGAAGCTTGTGGACTAAGTAAATAAGTGAGACAATGATCAACTAAGGTTAGTGCAAAGTTCAAGTCTTCAAAAGGTTAAGGCATGATGAAAGGGACAACTCTCTCACCTTAGATAATACAAGACGACAATGCTAGATACATAAGAGGAAGGGTTGTGACTACACTACTCATCATCATCAATAAAAAAAATCGAAATTTTTTTTAAAAAATTATTAGAAAATTCAAAAATCTAAAAAATTTTAAAAAAATTAAAAAATCAAATAAAATTACAAAACCCAAAAATACTGAAAAAAAGTAAAAATCCAAAAAAAAAGGGGAAAAAAAAAGAGAAAACAAAAAAAACCAAAAAAATAATAATAGTGTCATCTAATTTACATGCAAGTGAAAACTTAACAAGTAGGAAAACTAGAATTGGTCTGGTTAGTGCTGCAACACTCTATCCACCAAGTTTTAGTGTTAAATGTCCTACTCAAGCGTACTTTCGTGGCTTGGTTGTGTTTCTCCATAGAGACATTAGCTCGCAATGATCTTTAGAGCATCCACATGGATGACTCACCATCGACGTTCATTGAGCTCTAATTTTCGATCTCTCAACTGTGGCCAAGACTAATTCTCTCCACTAAGTCTTAGATATAAGGGAGCAAGGATACCACTATAGTGCCTTTCTTAAACTCAGCCAACTTTTGAGGTAGGGGAAGGTACATCTATGATCACTGACACATTTATTAAATGTGCAGGTAATAGCCCCACCAGGTGTGAGTAGGTTAAGCCCCATCGTGAGGCTACATGAAGCCCCGTCGAGAACGGACTCCCGCCTTTGGAGTCCCAATCGTGTACACAGACACACAACTCTGATTAAGAGACAAAATTCTGGTTTGGCAAAGGAAAGGTTCACTCCCTCACCCAATTCTTTATTCATAGAACTCCTTCACTTATCAAGTCGAGTTGTGGGACGATGATCCTTTCTTGAGAGTATTGGTCATTCTCAAAAATAGAAAACACTTGACCACAATGAATTGCATCCATGCATCTTGCATATGTCTATATGGTTTGGGACTACTCGTACCCCATCGACTTAACCTGCCATATGGACCATTCATCGCATCGAATGTTGACCCTACATTCTGCATTTTGTTTGCTTGAATCATGCATCCATGCATTTAATCTCATGCATTGGAAGTGAAGTGCTAACGGAGCAATGTTCTTCAAGAGTGTTAGAAACCCTTAGAACGTGTAATCCTCCTAAAGCCCAATTAAGTCCCACTATCCTTTCAAATATTCCAATCTGAGCAATCTCTCAAGCCAAGAAGCCACAACAATTATCTAGTTTTTTTCTTTTTTGGCCAATGATCGAGTAATTTCCCCACGATCATCTTAGTTTTTGCCTTGTTGAAGTGACATATTTGCATAGTTGACATGGTCTCGACATCAGTTGCGATACATAGCTCCAAAACTGGCTTGACCCCTCCATGCTTGAGCCTTGAATATGACAGTAATCTTAGTCTAATCGAACCACTCGGTTGTGCAACTATGTCCTGAAACGGAGTTAGTTAACCTTTCCACCAAATGGTTGTGGAAAATCTCCCGAAACTAGGTAGGTTCCACCTTTTTGGCTGTGCAATCATGTCCTAAAACCAATAGGTGGAATTTTCTTTTTGGAATGCTTGTGGCGGATTGCTTGAGAGCAAGCTTCCTTCTTTAGGAAATGCTCAATGAGGATATCATTCTTACCTTAAGCCAATCTTGTTTTAAGATCAACTTCAAGGAGGGACATCTATAGATATCCTATTTTCACATTTCCAAGAGTCCATCTAGGATAGGAACCTTTAAAGCACCCTAGATTGCTGAAGTTTTTTGAATTTTAATGCATCTCTATGGAATAAGATAAAAGATAGGGGGAAACTATAATAGACTGTGATGTTGACAGTGTAATAGGTGACAGAACTAGTTGCCACTGTCATAGGCGACATAACTAGTCGCCTGTTGAAGAGGCTACGAGTCTAGTCGCCACATGTACATGCAACAAGAATCTTGGACATCTCTCTCCACATAATTTGTCATCCCAGACTTTAATATGACCTACAGGACATTTATAAATGTTATCATGATTTTTCCCATAATTATTGTGATTTCTATAATTTTCCAATATTTAAATATGTATGCATAGCATATAAATCAATAAAATTGACGAATAATTCCAAAAAATTATTGAAATTCGGATGACTTAATAATTATGATTACCAATCTTTATTTTACCAAAAATGAGATTTTATGATAAGTTATCACATTTTAATGTTATAGCTTATATTGAATTCAAGATAATGCCAAAAAAAATAAAGATAATATCCAAAATATCTAGATGATTGCCAATATATGTTAAAACCGATTTATCCATGATCTTGACAAATATTCTCGTAATTATTGGAGATTTGAATTTTCAAATTTTATTTACTTAACTTTTAAGATTAAAATTAAATTTGGAATTTATTTGAAATCATTCTATTACGAATATGATTTTAAATCATTGATTTAATCGTTATCTGTTAATAGATTTGCATGAGGATATTTTGGGATCTTGATTTTCAAAATATTGCCTTTTTAGTGTCTAAGTGCTACATGGACCGGCGACTAGATGACATGGCAGATTTCATGCTAGTTGGCTGTTGATTCACTGCATGTGCTGAATTTGAGATTTTTAGCATCGTTGTTTGTATTAACGGCGATTGAATGATTCTATCGCATGTTCAATAGATGACGACATCTCAAAAGAGATTTTTTTGCTATATTTACGATTTTAATCTTGGCCTTTGATCCCCCACTCATCATTGATGAGATTCGGAGCCCTTAAACTCTATAAACAGACCCCCTAGGTCAAGAGTTTAAGGTGGGATACTTTTAAACTCTGAGGAGGCATTTCAAAAGAATTCTAAGGAGCCACTTTGCAAACCTTAGGAGAGAATTCTCAGAGGAAGAGGGAGCTTTTCAGCCCCTCCTTCAGGTCCAATCCCTCCGTGATATCTTAGTTCCTAGAGATCCCCTATTCCAAGCCAAAGCACATCTTTAGAGCTCCACCAGGCCTCTATTTCCTCATTCACTCCACAGCGCACGAGGGTGAAGGGAGTATCATTTTAATTATTGCATTTTTTTTATTTCATAAAACCATTGTATGACATAAATTAGCCCATGGTATATGCATGTGGGGATAACCTTTGGTCAGTATTTAGTCACATGTTTATGTTTTTCTATTTGTTATCTTTCTATTATTATTTACTACACCTAGTCTAATCCCTATTTTCTTTTTTTTTTTGTTTTACTTATTTTGAAGAGAAGGATACTACGTAGCACGAGGAAGCTACTAGGCAGTATCCTGTTGTCGACCTAGTGAACCGAGAACCCATATCATCACAACCACCATCTCCCGTAGGCATCTTGTCAGCCATCTTTAGCGAAAGACAAGTGGCGATCACACAAAGAATCATCAACGTGAGTAGACATGACGAAGATTCTCCATCAAACCCCAAATCCACATCTACAGTGACTAGCCCTTTTGCTTGGTAGGAGCACAACATCCCTCAAGCTCGTTGCTTGGTGTCGTGTAGGTGCAACAACTGCTACTCCCATACTCTGTACCACACACAGTATAGTATGCTTCCTATCCATCTTTGCATCAGATACAAGCCCCTACATACATCACAGCACCATTACATACTACACCCTTGTATGGATATGCTGGTCCTCACGCTTCGACACCAGTAGGCATGAGGGTAGATCTAGAGGAGTGCTTACGCATGACCCATACAATATATGTGACATCCACCTTAGCTGTAATATCCCCAATAGCAGCGACCTCAGACGCCCTCCTTGCTAGGATTAGCAATTGAGAGAAGGCACGTCATCAAGTGCAAGGCGGAGACTTCTGGTCCTACCAATTCCGGGACCTCGACTACTTTCCAGAGGTGATACTCCCTTTGAATTTCCACATACTGGAATTCGAGGAATACAATAGTAGAGGTTGCCCCATATCGCATTTGAAGGCATTCTGTAGAGACCTCACACAACTTTAGGGCAACAAGAGGCTCTTGATTTGCCTATTCCAGAGGAGTTGGAGAGGACCAGTGCTCAAGTGGTATACCTCTCTTGACAAGGTCACTATTAAGACTTGGAATGACCTCACCTAGGCATTCCTGAAGCAATTTTCTTCAAGACTTGGAAGGACCTCTCCCAAGCATTCTTGAAGTAGTATTCTTTCAACTTCGAATCGATCCCTAGGCACAAGGATCTTGTCGCAATTCAACAGACGCCCTTTGAAAAGTTCGGGGAGTACATTGGTCACTGGCGCGCACTTACCTCTCGGTCGGGGATAGGCTCTTTAACGAGGAGTCTAACGAAATCATCATAAGGAGAGCGCAACCAACGATAAGGGCTATACTCTGCAATTAGTCGATCACATCCTTTGCATCTCTAATTTAGGCAGATGCTTGAGTGGAAAACTCGCTATGAAGTGGGAGTTTCCCCACACTCACTGCATTCGCTAGGCAGACCACCACCTCCAGCAGCAACTTCAGCAACAGTGTTGCCTCCAATGTGGGCTACTCTAAGAAGACGACCATCGCGTATGTTGACCCTTCTACAGAGCTTGCTGAGATAGTGAGTTAGCCTGACTTGGATCAGTTAGCATTCACACCTAGCTCTTCACACATTGCACACACATCTTCCACAGTTGAGCTTGTGCATCACATTGCACTAGCTCGGCAAGGACAACAATTAGGATAAAAGCGGCCTCCCTGCATCGAAAGCGATTACACTCCTCTCAATGAACCATTGAGCAATGTTTTCCTCAAGGTTGAGTAGTTTCTGAGGATCCCGAGCCCCCATCTACTACCAGATCCTATTCCCCGATGGTATGATACGAGTGCATACTGCAGTTTTCACCGTCGTGTCTGTAGATATCTCATTTTTGCATTTTTCAAAGTTCACCTAGGATAGGACCCTTGAGGCATCCGAGATCACATGGCTAAGGAGCTCTAACCTTCTTCCAGATTTTTCGATGGAATTTCTATGTTTTTCCATGTTTTTAATGTATCTATGTGGAATAAGATAAAAGACAGAGGGTAAACTGTAAAAAACCAGGACGTTGTCTGTGCAACAGGCGACAAATCCAGTTGCCTCTTAAAAGTGTGACCATACTAGTCGCCACCTCAATAGGTGACTAGATATCAAGGCGCTAATACAGCAGGCGATACATGTCCTGGACCTTCTCTCTCCAGATAATTGTTATCCTAGGCTTTAATATAACATATGGGACATTTATAAATGTTATCATGAATTTTCTCATAATTATTATAATTTCTATAATTTTTTAACATTTAAATATCTACGCATATCATATAAATCATTATAAATGCTAAATAATTCCAGAAAATTATTGAAATTCAGATGACTTGATAATTAAGATCACTTATCTTTATTTTTACCAAAAATGAAATTTCATGACAAGTTATTACATTTTATTGTTATAACTTATATTTAATTCATTATAATGCTGAAAAATAAAGATAAAATCCAAAATATCCAAGTGATTGCCAATTCATTTTAATCAAATACATCATTGATTTCAATTAAGTTTTCTTGTAATTATTTAAGATTTGATTTTCAAATCCAATTTACTTAACATTTTAAGTTGATTTTCAATTTTAAAATTAATTTAAAATATCTTCAATTATGAGTATGATTTTTCAGAATTGATTTGGTCAATATTTGATAATAGATTCGTAATGGATATTTTCTGAACTTAATTTTTTGAAATTTTTTTTTTTGGTATCTCAACACCATATGCACCGACAATTGGCTTATGTGGTAGATTTCGTTGCCTTTTAGAAACTGATCCACTACGTACAATGAAAAACAAAATCTCCAAGTTGGCCACCACTCTAAACGACGACGAGATGATTCTATCGCCTGTCCCATAGGCGACGAGTTCCGATCACGATTTTCTTTCTTTTTCAGAACATTTCATCCTTGTCCTCGATCTATATCTCGTCCTTGACGAGATCCCCAGCTCCCAAACTCAATAAATAGACTCCTAGGTCAAGAGTTTGAAAAGGGAGGCACTTTAAAAACCCTTGGATCCATTACTAAAACTCTAAAGCTTAGAGAGGAGAGAAATCTGAGAGAGAGAGAGAGAGAGAGCCATAGCCCCTCCTCCATGTCCAAATCCCTAGAAGCTCAGATCCTAGAGATCCAGGCCTTTTCTACAGCCATGGCACGTATTCGAATCTCTGTAAGCTGGCCTCCACTTCCTTCAACCCCCACGTCAAGGCACAAGCGTGAAGGGAGTATTTCTTCCAATTTATTTTATTTTATTTCATATAAAACATTGTATTATAACTGCCCATGGCATATGCATGCGTGGACAATCCTCGGTTAGTATTTTATTTCATTTATTCATGTTATTCGTTGTTTATTTCTGTTACTGTTGACTGCACTTAGACTAATCTAGATTTCATTGTTTTTCATGTTTATTTTGAAGGAAAGGATACTACATGAGCACGAGGACGTCGCTGGGCAACATCCTGGCGCCGACCCAGTGAACCGAGAACCCATATCATCACAACCTCCACTCTCCTGCAAGGTACCTTGTCAATCGGCAAAAGTAAATCAGCATGTGGCAATCACAAAGGATCATCGAAGTGAGTGGACACAACAATGATTCTACAACCCCCTACAAAAAATCCATTCATAGGAAATTGGCAATCACGGTGGGACAGGTTTGAGCTAACCCTCCGTGCACTGTAAGTATTTCTTCCCTTCGTTCTTATTTATTTTCATTTGTTTCTAGATCTAGGTGCTATTTTAGGTCTGGAAAGTCATGCGTTTAGGACTTTCACGATATCCAAATCATTATTTGGTTTTTATATGTCAAAAATCTTCTTGTGGTTCCAATTTCCTATCATAGAGGCGTTGGATCTCACAACTATTTTAGATGGAATTTGTAGGCTATTTATCTACAGGTCTTCAATTTTTTTCCTATCTATGTTGGTTTTTTTAAAGGCGAGGGTGGGCAAAGTCATGGCAAAAATAATAAAAATAATGATACAAAAGCAGGAGTCGCCACCTAGTCTATTAAAAACAGAAGATGAGGAAAACCACTTAAAAATATTCAAATCATGCAATAAAGCCAATGGAAAAGAAGGTCATAAACTAGAAAATTGGGTAAGGATCCCTGTTACGCACGAGGAAGGTATTAGGCACCCTCGTGCGCCTGAAAAATCGGTCCTTCTATGGGTTTCTCATTTACTTATATGAAATGTCGGCTTTTCAGCCTTTTCTGTACGCCCAAGGGCGATATGCAATGCAATGCTATGGTGTCTTACGCTAAACATGGGTGTGTGGGCTATAGGGTGTGTCCTAATGCTCAGAAAGGTCACTCGTATGGTGGGTCAAGCACCGGTGCAAGGATATTGCATAGGTATGATCAAAGATCTAACAAGTTCGAGTGATTTTCATCCTTGCTTTACTATATGCAAAACACGATCTATCATGCATGAAAAGGGCTGAAAACAGAATAGGGTCTTCCTGATATATCCAGGAAGACAACAAGAGAAAACCAAAAGCAAATCAAAACAAGAAACATGCTAAACATCATGCCAAATGCTACTCCGTGCAACAGAAAACAGGTTGGTGCGCCTGTATGGTGCGCCACCTATGTGCTCTACTGATGCCAGGAAAGCGTGCCAGAGAAAATCATAGATCCGACAGTAAACCAGAATGCCATGCGATGTAAAATTCTTGTAAACTTACAAACTCAACAGAAAATGCAACATGAGTATCTTATCAAAATCCAAACAAGAAAACACAAGATGGGTCTTGTGCTCAAAAGCTGTATGCCTCACACAAGACCACACCATCCCTATGCTAAGTAAAAACAACAAGCTTCAGCCATGCTATCCAGATCTAGATCATGGACTGATGCATAAGAACCTCCCATATAGGAGTTCATGGGGCAATCAATTCACTAGATTTCAGCAACTGGCTGAATATGCAAGATGCAAAAAAGACTTAAAACAGTGTCATCCAAAATTGAAATCATGCATGCAAAGACATGCCATATCAGAGAATACACACCATAAAAATCAAAGTCAAAAACACCTAGGAAAGCATGCAGGTTATGATGCAAAGATGATGATTTATACTCTGACCAGATTGGTGCACCTGGATGGTGCGCCAGGATGGTGCTCTGGTTAGGTGCGCCACCTTGGTGCTCCAGTGTGGTGCACTCTAGAAAATCTGAATCAGACTGTTGTCTGATTTTAGATTCTGGTCCAGATGCAAGATATTAATTGTGATTTATCTTAACCAGATTGATCATTCAGATGGTAAAAAGCTGAAACATGATGGACAACAAGCAATGAAAGTCTTTTTATCATTTATTTTAAAATCATGCAAGATCATGGGTTAAGGGCTGAAATTATTGCATAATAGATTCTAAAGAGCATGCAATGAGCTAATGAACTTAACAATCATATGCAAATGGTGAACATATAAAGAGTATATTTGCAGCTCATTTCATAGCAAGTATTTGCATGAATCATGATTCCTTATATAAAAACAAAGATGAAAACAACTTATAGAGATTATATGATGCAGATTTTAACATACAGAATTTAACATACAGAGCATCTTATACGTGCTGCACTCATCTCGTCATAAAACAACATGAAAAAACTTACTAACAGATCATCTATCAAGTTTTTTACATGCTTTTATATGGTGTAATATCTAGAGCTTAAATAAAAGGATAAGTGAGACTAGGTAGGGATCTTACCTTGCTTGTGGTGTTTCCCCCTTGAAGGCTCAAGATGACAATTCCTTGTAGCTTTGGATGGGCTGGGAATGCTCTGGAATGTAAGGGTATCTCCAGGAAACGAGAGTGGGTTGCTAGGAGTAAGTGAATGGCTTAACCAAGAGAGCTAAATGGTTGCCAAGATGACAATTCCTTATTACAAATTAGCCTGATATGGCAAAGCTCCGATGGTTGTATTGCTACTGTGCTGTTGATATTTGAAATTCTGCTGAGTGCTTGCAAGTTTCTGCTCAAATGTGATTTGTCGCACCCTTTGTGGGCTATTCTGCAAATTTCACGTTGTCAAGGGGTTTTCTGCAAATTACCCCACTTGGTGAATTTTTGGAGGGCTGTGCGCTTATTTTCTTGACAGTTTGCCTTTTGCATTTTGCAAACTACTGAGGATAATAATGCAATTCCTGCAGTCATTCTGCGCTTTAAACCTTGGAAATTAGGATACTTACACCGCTTGTATATGACAGGGCCCACTAGATAATTGCTAAATCATAACTGCTGGGGCATCTAACCATGGTGACACCAAAACACTGTTCTGATGTCCTCCAAACATTGATTGGTGCACTAATTACTGAGGATCGTGAACATCTGCAGGTTTGATGCATATCATCCTTGCTGTTGAATATTGCCACAGTTGAGGTGAGCTGGCATTTGTTATGCGCTGTGGCTAGATTCTGGAAACCCACTTTTCATGCATTTCGCTTCTGGCAAACAGAGCTTACTCTCGCCTTGGAAGAAGTCCGACGGACCTGCGGGTTATTGCTATGCATGCCACCAGCCTGTTTCATGTGCAGTGACAGCTATGCTTCTGTGAATTGACAGGCTTATCCTAAAGTGCTTGCGAGAAGCCTCATCTGCATGCTCCCAAAAGTAGTACTGTCCCTACGATCTTCTTGACTTAGAAAGGCAGCTGGCATGCCCCTAGTCAAAGACCTATTCTCAACCAAAGAGCAGTTAACATACCCCTGGCTAAAGATCCCTTTTGCCAAAATTCCAACTCAAAAGGCAGTTGGCATGCCCTTGGTTGGAACACGGGCAAATGCCTTGCAAAGCAATGCAAAGTGCGAAAGTGGTGAACTCTCCAATGCTAAATACCAAATGATTTATGCAGAACTCATAAGATGGAAGCAAGATTTATGCATGGTTGATAGAAGATATACCCTCAGCACTGAGGAAGCCTTCATTGCCTACTACAAGGGACTAGAATGTCCTCAACTCACTTGGTGCTACCTGGATTCCTGGGTTTATGGTGGCTCTCACTCAACCAATGGATTTTTTTGGGATAAAATGGGCTCCATGCCAAACTCCTAGGGCCCTACACCTACTTTTTTCAATAATTCATTTTTCTTTTACTCCCTCACCGGCATACTGACTTACACTATCCCTGTTTGGAGGTAATAAACACCTAGGATGGGGGATCGCTGCTCTCTTACTTTTTGATGTAAAAGGGGGTGGCTAGTCCCTTTGAACATATGGGCTTGGTAGGTGTATGCTTCAACTCCTCTCCAAGTTATATGATAGGGATAGAGTCGTCTTGCATGCCTCTCTCATTGGAGCCAACTTCTATCTTCAACTTCTATCTTTTGATTTCTTTTGTACTTCAAAGACTATATTTTTATTGGCTCACACTCATTCACAACCTATCATTTTTTTCTCCCTCTAGAGGAATAAGGCCCTTTGGAATTTGTACATTTCGTCCACTTTCCCACAAATACTGGCTCCCTTACTCCCTAAGTCACACAGGTAGCAACATGTGAGGAGGATCAAAACTCTTCCTAAGCAGGCTGGCTTCCCGATTTTCCTCATTAGGCAATGGTTATGCCAATGTTCATATTATGATTACAATGTAAATGAAAAGAAAGTACAATACATATGACAAGATTTATGTGATGTGCGGATGCAATAAACAAGAAACATAGTGATGCATGGCCTATATTGGAATGTTTGCAAGGCTCAGGAGTGGCTGATGATCGCTGGTAGTACTTTTCAATTAGAAGGTGCTGACGGGCTCCCAGCTGACTGGAGATTTGCACACTCACTTTCTGATTGAAGGACCATGATTGAAGCTTGGTCTCGGTGATTCAGGCTGTAGTGGTGAAACAACTGTTTCCCCTTCTCTGACTCTGTCGTGCTCTGCTAAATCTTCTACGAGCACATCCAACTGTTCTTGGAATAAAATGTCCAGATCTCCAGCTGTATCATCTGTCAGGCTCTTGAGTCTGCCTTCTGAACAGGATCTTGTGCTGCTGCTGCCTGACACACTGCCAACTGTTCTGATTCTGCTAAGCACTGTACAACTCTGAAACTGTTTACAGGTCTGCTCTAACAATAAATGACCATTCTCTGGAAAAATTAAACAGCTTGAGGCTATGAACAAACTTTGGCTTGGATTCAAGATGCCTGCACTGGTGAAGTTAGTTAAATTACGGAAAATGATCATCTTTGGGGACTTACAGGAGCATGGGGATCTCTTCCGCTGGTACTGACGCTTGTATCCCAATCCTTCGTACTCTCTTTGTTTTTCCACCTTGATCATCTCGGCGGTTCCTTGGCCGTATCGCCCAAGGGATTCCTTTCTCATATCCTCAGTTGCGACACATCTTTTCGACCATCAGGCAAGGATTGTTGTGAACGGCCAAGTGGCTGACAGACTCAAGAGCAGGAATGAGATTAACTGGCTCAAATCGGTTGACACGATACAGAAAACCAAATGGTTTGAAGCTAGAGTAGAGATTGCCACAACGGTAGGATGAATTAAACTAAAGACTCCTTGGAACCACCGAGGAAGGATAAATACAACTAACATGGAAAAGGGGAAAATACATCATGAATAAGATTGATAGGACAAATAAAAGATCAGATAGAATCAACAAGAAAGATGGAATTGACTCCCGAGGGGCCTGCTGCTCCCAGGGCTGAATGCTGAGGTAATGGCTGGCTAACTATATTGGGTTGTGCTGGTGGTGATTGTGCGGCTGCTGATGTGGGTGCGGGGCCTGCCGCCTGTGTGTTAATCACAATGACCTTTTGGTCAATCAAGTCTTGGATCGCGTTCCTTAATGTGAGACAATTATCCGTCGAGTGACCCGCGACCCGATGGAAATTGCAGAACGCGTTCGCATTATACCAGGCAGGAAACAGACTTGGTGGCGGGTGCACCTCAGGCAGCCTCAGGAGGGATGCGAGTTTAGGGAATACCAGGCTCAACGGTTCCACTAAAGGGGTATAGTGGCGCCTGTCACGGCGTTGCCACCTTGGCTGCGGATGTGCCAATGGCAGGCGCACCACCACTTGAGGGGTAGGATAAACTGGAGTGGCAGTGGGAGTGATGTGTGGTGCATGAGGTGCTCTAAGTATGGGCGTGGGTGCATAAATTAATTGATGCTGAGGGGGCAGATGGACATTCGCCAGTGCAATAGGGGGTCTAATGTAAGAAACTGTATTCTTGGAGGGATCCAGCCTCCGGGGTGGATTGACATTGTGGTCGTTGTTGTTGGTGCTAGCGCCACTATGTGAGGCAGTGGCTTGCTTGGAAAATGCAGAGAGTGCTAGAAAACTGCCACCACGTAGTGAACTCTCAACACGAGCACCCGCCCGGAGCAGTGTAGAAAAAGTGGTGACTGGTTGAATGCTAAGCAGAGCCCCGACTGCTGGCTGTGCTCCTCGGATCATGATCTCAATAGACTCCTCATTGGAGGGTCTATCTTTGACTTGCGAAGCCAAGGACCGTCAACGTCCAACATACTCCCCAAATGTTTCTTGGGGCCTCTGCTTAAGAGCGATTAAGTCCTCCCACTTTGGGACTAAGTCAAGATTAAAGGAATACTGTTCGAGGAACGCCTGGACAAGGTCGTCCCAAGTCTTAATGGTGGCCATGTCAAGGGAAGTGAACCACTTCAACGCGGGCCCCGTAAGACTCTCTGGAACAGGTGGATGAGCAATCTCTCGTCAGCTTGGAGCTGGGCGAGGTCTCCGTAATAGGCCTTGAGATGGGAAATTGGGCAGCCTCTACCATTGAATTTTTTGAATTCCGGGATTTGGAAGTTCGGTGGGAGAGTCGCCTCTGGAAAATAACAGAGGTCCCGGAATTGGTAGGACCGACAGTCCCCGCCTTGCACTTGTCGGAGTGTGCGCTCCAAATCATTCACCCTCGCAAGGAGAGCGTTTGGAGCTTCTGCAGTCGTAGATTGTGCAGCTAAGGCGGGTGCCGCATACACTGTATGGGTCGCCCCTAAGGGCTCCTCCGGATCCACCATTCCGTCGTCTGGTGCTATGGCAGGATGGCCAGTGTACCCGTGCATAGGTGCTGTGTGCTGTGGGATAAAGGATGAGGCTTGTGTCTGATACATGGGTGAGGATAAGGCAGGGAGTGGTGCTACAGTAGGTGCAGAATGTGGGAGCAAGAGCTGTTGGACTGGAATGACCTCGGGTACAATGCTCACGGTGTGTGCTCCCATCAATCGGGATGGCTGACCACCAGATAGTAGAGATGCATGTTGTGGTGGGTGCTGTGGTGGTGTTACAAAAGGCAATGTCGACACCCCTATCGCTGGAGAGACGAGGGATGGCGACGGCTGTGGGGGTGGTGCAGTGGGTGCAAACTGTGATCCTATGGTCGGTTGCAAAGGCAATTTGGGAATTGGAAAGGATAACGCTGAAAAGGGCTGGAGTGCCAGTGCCAATACCTGCAACTATTGGGCGAGGGCCGACATTTGTTGTAGTTGTGTGGTGACGGGATCATCACTAGTGGCTCCAAAGGATGGAGGCAAAGCAGGGGAAGGAACATGAGGTTGAGACCCCAGTTGTGCAAACTGGGGGAGGCTACTACAGAGACAGTCGCAGACGTAGGAGGGCTAGTAAACACATAGCCCTGGGGAGGAACAACAAAAGAACCCTGGGGAAGGGTCACAGGCACAGACTTAACTGTTGAGGCCCCAAAAGCAGCAGAAGACCGAGCTTGTGGCCCTGAAGGCGGGGTAGCCACAGGGACATGGAACTGGGGTGGTGGTGGTCCTCCAGAAGCTAGGGCGAAAGTGGAGGCAGCGGTGACCACAGGGATAGAAACAAAGGAAGGGTACACCGAAACAAGGACCTTCTCCTGAACAACAGAGGAAAGGGGCTCATTGGTTTGCTGGGCCATGGCGGATCACGAGTGGGTACGGATCAGACTGCGGCTGGGAATGAGAGGACGGATCCTAGGACGAGCTATCGTCGAAAGTGATGGCTAACTCGGGAGACGTGGTCGAGAATGGGGTCGCAACGAGTGTCAGCGAAAGGAAAGGTCTCGAGCTCAGGCTAAGGAAACTCGCACGTTGACAAGAATTCTATGCACATAAACAAACAAGTTAGAAAAGATGCAATGTTAATGGTGGTATGAGATGCAAAATGCATGAATGCCTCTAGTATGCGCTCCCTTGCAACCTAGGGGTGTCCTACCAAGCCGTCTACTCCAGGTTCACACAG
>JAMKQA010005104.1:0-54214 GCA_024699735.1 Posidonia australis | reverse complement strand
TACATTTTCAGTATCAAGTTACTACAATTTTAGTTTCCTATCTACAAATTTCAGTGTAATGACTATCTATATGTTTTGCATGTTTATATTTTACAGAAACTGACAAACAAGAACTTCAGAGAGATAAGGGGAAAAAACCAATGCAAAATGTATTGTATGACTGTAAGTTTAAAAAATAAATATATTTCATTCAGTTATTTATATAATTTACGAATTCTAAAGTTTTAAATCTTTGATAGTAACTTGTTTTTTTCACAGCAAAGGCAAGAGTCCAACAGAGATGCATCCCTTCTGCGTACCATAAGCTAATGGACAGCATGCATTTCACAGAAATTGAGATTGAAATGATAAGAAGTACACCATTTTCTCATTTCTATGATTTACCAAGGTCTAGAGTAAATGTATATATTTTGGACACAATAATAGGAAACTACCTTGGTGGTTGTACATTCATGATACATGGCACAAGAATGGATTTCACCTTGGAAAAATTTGTGGAAATCCTGGGATTGCAAAGCGAAGGGACAACAATAAATTTAGATTGTATTGAGGAAAACATGCTTCCTCGGTTAGATCTTTATTTGATGGTTTTGATTCTTTTCATTTATCTTATTTATTTGATTTTTTTTATTATGTCAATTTGAATGATTGCCGTGTTTTTAGAGATAGTTATGGTAACTGTTTGCAACTTATTTTTGTTTGAATAATATCTTTAAATAATATCCCATTATTTTCGTTATCAAATATTGAAATTTCAAACTGCATTGTATATCCGTAATTACTGTGCAATCTGAATGATTGCCGTGTTTTTAGAGATAGGTATGGTAACTGTTTGCAACTTCCTTTTTTTTTTGGATTATATCTTTAAATTATAACCCATTATATATGTTATTAAATATGGAAATTTAAACTGCATATATTCGTTTGTTAATTGAATATATAGTAATGTACGTTGACAGTTACGGATTTAATTATTCAATTTCGTGACAACTGGTGAATATTGCATGATCTTGAATGTGGTAAGATATTTTACGAGATTTTGACTATTGAGATTTGGTAAGATATTTCAAACTGCATATATTCATTTGATAATAGAATATATAGTAATGTTTACCTTCCGTATTGTCTGATGTCTGTACTGAGTCTTGTGTCAATCCGAGATTGAATGTTGGTTTTACAATTGATGCTATGCATAACAGAAGATTCAAGAGGTATTAGTCCTTGTTTTTTCAATTTTTTTTGTAATGTATTATATTATTCAGTTATTACTATTTCATCAGAAGTTAATAATTTTACTGAAAATAAGTTACTTTTGTTTTACAGAATTAAGTAAGTAAACAGTAGTTACTTAGTTATATAATGAATAGTAAATAACTCATTCAACTTAGTAGTGTATTATCTTATTTCTTCACTGAAACTACATTTCAACTAAATTAATATTTATAATAATTTGTTCTTATGTTTTTTCATTAGATTTAATATCAAATAATATGTATATATAACAACTAATATTTAAATGCACTTCTTTTTTCAACATCACTTTTGTCAAAACTTTTCTCAATTATGTACTGATATTCAATATATATGTTTTAAAAAAATGGTTAAGAGATGATATTGTAAAATAAATGAAAACATAACAACATCATTTATCATGTATGTGTTATTTTGTTTATTTTTTCAAAAACAAACAATGGAAATACTGAATCACCTTCTTTGGTTGTAGGAAGAAGAAGATTATCAGTTAGAGTAGTTAGAAAATGATGAAAACAGAGGATGATAATCGTAGCGGAATGTCATGGACGGAGGAAGCATCGGAAAAAACCTACATTTGTTGTTCTTTCGGCGCCGTCGCACTTCATTTTCGAGTAAATTGCCGGAGAGGAGAAGCTTAGGGTTGCAGACAAGAGGAGAATGGAGAGGAACGCAGTGAAAGAGGATGCGTATGGGAGAAGTTTCTTTTTTGGTTAAATCACATAATGGAGGAACGATATCTCCTTGATTTGTGGGAAATGGTGGTTTGCGTCAGTTACCTTTTTTTTTTCTTTTCAAAAATCACGGTTTAGATTGTTGCTTTTGTTTTGTGATGAATGGTCTAGATTTAAGGCCTTATTTAAGCTAATTAAGGCTGAGCCCTATTAGATTACTACTTTATATATATATATGAGAGAGAGAGAGATGTGTGTGTATATATTTATATCTAGAGAGAGAGAGAGGCAAATTTTTAGATAAGATTGACTCTACGTAAGGTTAAATAGGGCCTTAAATCGTGGCCTTTACATTAAGATCTAATGGTAGTTAATAATGTGTGCTCTTTTTCAAATATTTAATTAAATTTAATCACCTAATTAAGATTTAATTGCTATATAACTATTAGGTAGTTATTTCTTTCCAAAATATATTAAATTCTTATACTAATTATGGTTGTCAATATATGTTATGTCTTAAAATTTGAGAATTGATCCAAATTCTAGTTATTAATTACAGTTGTTAAATTTACAAGCGTATGACAATTATTTATTTCTTAAATATCTAATATTCCCTCCTTAATTGCTGTGGTAATAACCGTTACATCTTAAATTAAAGGGTTTTGATACGAATCTTTATTATGGATAATAACGGATTTCTTTCTTTTTTTTATTTGAGTTATTTTTTGAAACTTCAAATTTCAAAATTTTAATCCTTGCATATTTCAAATGAAACTTCCTATTTTTGTTTTTTTTTAATTGTGTATTCTTGGGGTCTGATCACATGGTTTTTTTTCCTCTTTTTTAGATTGTATTCGTTTTAGTAAACAATGCAAATAAATTTGTATGTAGTTTTTACTGAAAATAATGACACATATAATGATCATGTGGTTTTTTTTTCCTTTTACAAATTTATATTCATAGGTCTTAGCTTTGAATTTTTGAAGATTTTAATTTACATTAAGAGCTGTTGCATATTCTAATTGAAGGCACGTGACTATATAGCGTTCAAAAGAAACTTCAACTTCAACCAATATGATTATGGCATGAATCAGAAGAGAAATGGATGTGGAGTTAATGAAGATAGCAAGGATCACTGATGCAATTTAGATTTCTCTCATACATTAAATTGTATTTTTTTTGCATTCATCAATTTAACTAAATACTTGTGTAAATTGTTAGAACATTCTATTTGTTATCATGTCATTGAAGCTCTGTCCTGTTTTTCTTATACATGTCTTCTTTTTGTTCTTTGATGTTATTTATAATTTTCACCTTTTTTTTTTCTGTTTCTACATTAAAAATGGTTGGTGTACTTATATTTGTTATCTTTGACAATTGCAAGTGATGAATGTGTAGTTATTGTAATAATTTCAAAAATTATATTAATTTTTTTAGTAATTACTAAAATTTGAAGTACTCAAATGTTAAAATATATTTGTTAATAACTAGTTGATATTAAGCTCGTTCATACTTTGCATTACATTAATTTTAAATTATGAGTGATTGAATGTGGACTGAATTTATTTCAGTAGAATAATGTAATATGGTGTTGTTTTGTACTTATTTTCAGTAATTATGGACTTATACATATCATTGATGTAATATAATAGTAGAATACATTTAATTGTTTCAATATATATTTAATATTCTATGATACTATGATACATCAATAACTGAGCATGGATTGTTTATGTTTTGGTAAATACTGATATCAAATTTGTATGTGTTTTTTACTCAAAATAATGATATACATCCTTTTTTACTTTTATGTGGAATGAGTGGAGAAGTTTTTTTAGACGAATAAAATGATTCATTGCTTGTGAATATTGGAAGATGATCTTTGTTATTGATTACCCTTAACAATAACTAGATAGTAATGATTTATGAAATATTCGTAATAAAAGCATGAGACATTCATATATACAAGCGAAAGTTTGACATCACATAAAACAACATATCACTCAAAGATTACAAACTTGAATGTAGTTACATAAAACAATTTTGATACATAAGTATAATCTTATTTGCATCAGATCACTTATTACTTTCTTCAACAACTCTATTGTCATATTTGTTTTACATGTGTCATATCATCTACTTAAGAATTCATTTTTCCTTTCCTCCTTTTTCTTTTTGAATTTACTAAATCTAAAAGAATACAACATTTCAATAATTAGTAACAAGAAACAATCACTTTTAAATACAATGAAAGTATAATTTTAGTATTTACTAAATTTAGAACTAATAAATCAAATTATAGACAGAAGTCCCCAACTTAGTAACATAAAATTCAAATCCCCATGTAAATAAAATCTTAATTTACTGAAAAAAAAGAGATAGCCAATATCTAAAGATAAAAATTAAATTTTGAAAGGAAATGAGAGGGATTTTCATGATTCTGAGAAAACCATACTGGCTTTAGCGTTTGGGTTGGGTCTGGTTTCTTGATAATGGTGGATTAAGGATTTTTTCTAAGGTAGGGCACAATTATACAAATGACAATTCTTTTAAAATGAATATAATAAAATAATAAAATTTAAATATTATTTAAATATCATTATTTAAATCATAGAATTCTTCGACACAGATGCATAAACTAAAAGTATTTCATTATTGTCTTATTATCAATTTAATTAACTATATCACACTTAATGTGAGTAATCAGACAATTATTCATAAATTATGCCCTATTCTTTTTCTCAAACAGCAGTTGTTACCATAGGCAATAATAATACTAACTTCAATAGTCCAAAAAACAAAAAACCATATCAAATTGCAAATTAAAACCGCAACCATAAAAACATATAAAAATAGCAAAAAATCATAGAAGAATATTAAAATAGTCAAAAATCATATAAGCAAATTAAAACTACAACAACCATAAAACAATATCAAAGTATTTGTCTACTCCAAATTACTTCCTAGTTTCCTTTCCATTTTATTTGGCCAAAATGCTGAGTACTCTTCTAGAGATATTGGGAGGGTCCCTTCTCCTCCTCTTATCTACCCTTCTTTTCTGTACTTAATTTCTTCTAAGAATATGAGAATATGATAATGGGCCGGCATTCATTAGTCACACAGTTTGAAGAAAAGAGGAGAGACCTGAGTGATTGAGTCCTATAAGAGACTGAGACTGAGAGATTTGGCAGTGGTGACGTGGCATAGGTGGCAGGTTAGTAGGTGGAGCCATGGAGGACTTAGCATTGTTGTCATGCCAGTGGTGCCGTGGTGGTGTTGTTGTGTTGGGCTGTGAGGCATTTAGTTGTTTAGATAGGTAATTTGTAAATTATCCTTATAATTTTTAAAAATTAGGGTGAGGCATGTGCCTCACCTGGCCTATGTATATATTTAATTATGTTTCTCGAGTTAATTCAAAACTTGATGTTGTGTGTTTTCCAGAGATTCACGATTTAATAGATATACTTGTTTTCTCATTATTCATTTTGTATCATCTAAATTCTCTAAGTTCCAAAGTCAATATAATGCGTTTTTTTTTTAATTTTAAATTCAATTGATTACAACAAAAATTCAAATCTCTAACTCACCATGAAAAATCGATTTTGAAATCAAGAAGTTGCATTTATACTTTAAACCAAAACGTTTGGGAAATCCACTTATAAGAGGTGAATCTTAATGGTATTTTAAAGTGTAAGATCAAGATCATCATCAATGTTAGATCTGGAGAAAGTATAGGAGACCACAGTATAAGAGGCCACAGTTGTGGATCACAACGACAACGTCTCAAAGGAAAAACAAGGGGACAACCATGGTGCATTGTGTAGGACATGGTTTCAGAGGATTCAAGATTACTACTCCTTTGTGTCTTCCTATCATTGAGTGTGGGTGAGTTTTGGTGGGTAGGTTTTGGAATAAGAAAGTGGAGTGACAAGTTGGATTTACAATTTTTGGTATTTTGGAATTTTGGAAGGAGCGGTTGTATGGTGAAGTTACCAAATTTAATAGCTATTAATTAGGATAGTGGTTCGACAAGTGGTTACGTGATTACTGTTGGTTACCTTTTTTTTTTCCTAATAAAATTTTCCTATTTATCATGGACAGCTATGATTTGAGTGTTTTTAAAAAAAAATGGATGGTTGAAATTTAAGTCCTATTTTACATAACATAGGGTTATTTCAATCTGATCATTACTCTCTCTCTTTATTTATCTATCTGTATTAAATTATTAATTTTAAAAGAAGGAGAAGCATGTCACTTAATTAAGTGTGTCTCTTAATTATTCTTCATTAGCCTATTAATCAAAACACATTCTTTTTTAGCTCTTATTATTATATTTAATATAACATTAGCCTCTTCTCATTCCTCTCATGCTAATTCTAATATATTTTACTTTTATCTATATTATTAATTATAAGTTTGTAAATTATTATTTAATAGTTGATAGCATACATTGGCAATTAACTTATGCAATTGCTAATACCAAAGAAATAACCCAATATTTGAATGCCTCATGGAAATACATTAAAGTTTATAATTTTCAAAAGTATCTATTGATTAATCCAATATACTATATTTTTATTTTTTATTAGTTTTAAAGATAATCTGAGTCTCTTCACATTTCTCTCTCATGACAATGCTAATGTTTTTAACATTTATAGATAGTTTTAATTATATGTTTACATCACAATACATATTGTGCTTCCTTTCTCGTCTTTCTCTTTGATCCTAAATTGATGGTTGTTTATCTAAAAACCCTTAAAAGTTCATTATAAATAGATATCGACCTAGCAATCACATATGTAGATTTCAAAAATTGTTCATCTAACTATCTTTGTGAAGCTTATTCATTTAACTAGGTTTCCGTTTTTCTTAAGAGTTGTACTATTGATATACTTGATTTACGAGTATTTAAATTTACTAAATACATTACATGAAACATGTAATGTTACATATATTTAAATATTATATTCTCTACCACTAAATAAAGAACAATTAGTTATCAAAATAATATTTTAAATAAAATTATTAAACAGGCAGGCACATACCAATTCACGTGTGTGTGTGTAGATAGATAGATAGATGGATGGATAGATGAATGAATGATAAGTGTTATAGAAATCAAACAATAGATAATAAAAAACGAAAAGAAAAACATAGAATTTTAAATGGTTCATTCAACGGACCACTAACAATAGTTGGACCTTCACCAGAAGAGAGAAATAATATAGTAGAAAACAAGACGAATATAAAACCACATCTAGACATACCTCAATCCTAGAATAGTTGTAGTTTTATATAGCATTTCATTACGTATGGAACCCCCCAAAACACCCTTGCATGCGGACATCCCATCTAAACCCCCATTGCTGGTCCTACAAAGAGATCACTAAAGCGAAATCTCTCGGACTGGGTAATTGACCATGGACATACAAATGGATTAGAATTTTAGGTATCTCAGTAACAAGAGTAGATGAGAATACACGTGAAGTATTTGGTATATATGCCGATCCGGCAATTCTAGGATAAAAGTTTACATTTTTTTTCTTTTTAAAATTTCAAATCTGATTTTGAACGAGTATATGAATGATAAGGGTAAATGCATACATATATGGAAGCTTTTGGGTTTATGTGGTTGCAGTCAATTAGCTGGTGAGGTTCTTTTGATGGTGTAGACATGTTTAAGTCAAATGTCTTGTCCCAACACAAGGAAAAAACACCCTTGCCTTTTAGTTCAGCTGGATGGTCACAACTGGTGAAACCCTGTGGGTCTGTGAGTTCTGAGTTAGAATGAGAACAAGGGAGCATACAGTCATCGGACCCATCTAAAATGCCAAACTTTCGGCACCGAACATGAAAACGAAATAAAATGACTGGTTCTTTTGTTTTGAGAACCTTTGGAATCCAATTATCAAAGAAGAAGAAGAAGAAGAAGAAGAAGAAGAAGAAGAAGGGTTTGGATTCTTTCCCATCACGTGCAAGAGAGGAATTGTGTTCTTGCTTTCCCTCATCCTCTTTCCACACCTTTATGTTTCATGCCTTTCTTAACCATATATATTGCTGCTCACATGAGTCGCTCATTGCAAAGGTCGGTTCCCTTTTGTGTCCTTCCCTCCCTTTCCCTGCATTCTTTCCATTGTTCAACGTTGACTTTTATTCTTGTGTGTGTGTGATCAGTCATGTGTTAGGTTCATCACGTCCATCTTCCTTGTCTCAAGGTTGATGGTTTTGTGTGGTTTGGTGCTTAAATCGTCTTATGTGTTCCTGTCCACCTGTGGATTGCTGTTCTTCAACTTTTCAAGGGTAGTCACATGCCATCTTCTAGTCAACCTTCACCATTCCTTCACCAGCACTCCATGTTAAGACTCGCCGAAATTTAAGATTGGTCCTGGATCTTCCATGACGCACCAAGATTGATGGGGAAATGGTGAGACTTCAACGAGGGTTTCATTGTATATTGTCACAAAATCTGCATGAGATCGTGACTGAATGGAGAATTATGTTAATAAATGGTAGTTAGAGCTTTGGTTGGTATTGTGGTAGGATATATTTCTTCTCACCACATAAGGCTAGGCTGTTTATGTTGTAGCTAGGTCCTTGTGATTTCCCATCCACTAGGTGAAACTATTAATTAAAATCCTCATCTTGAAAATCAATTTACCATAATCTAAGCACAATTATTGGCACCACAAAGAAAAAAACCAAGTACACTCAACAAGAATTGAAAAGTTAAACACATGGCAAAAGTTATTTTGCTTTGTCAATTACCTAATAAAAATTTTAAGCGAAAAAAAAAACTACAATATCTATAATATTGTTTCACAAAGTTGTAACCACACATTAGTAGTTACAATCGTTTGTTTGTAGCTATAAATATTATTATTCATATGTTTTAATGATTGATTAAGATTGAAAGTTTCTGATATCTATTAACATCTTTGATACTCATATGGATATCAATATTAAGGATGTCAATAGATAAGGTTAATGGTCGTCAACCTATGACTCAATTTGTTTTGAGATAATAGGTTACGAGACGGGTGATAATCCGTTTTTCCAACCCTTGACCAATAACCCAACCCAATCCGTTTGGATGACATGTTATGGGTGGGTTAATAGGTCAATACACAATATAATGATAAATTATTATCATAAAATCAATTTGTATATAAACATGTATTGTGTAATATCCAAATATGTAAGAATTGTTCAAATAAATATGTTCTAAACATTAAAAATGCAAGAAGTAATAAAAATAAATAAATAATCAATAATAGTTAATTAATAATCTTAAAAAAATACAAAAACTCTAATGTTTTTTCATAAAGGAAAAGATATACATAAAATATACTTAAACACTAACTTAACAATATTGAGAAGATATGTTTAGAATTTTTCTTAAATTTGTAAAATTTTAAATTAAATCTTATTCTAACGGATTAACAAGTTAGGTCATGTGTCTAACCCATAACCTAATCTGTTAAGAGTTTGATGGATTAATATGTCTAATGGATTTGATCTTTCAATCCATACCTTAAAATAATAGATTAAGTCAAATAGATTAATAAATTTAATTGAATCTATTGACAGTCCTAAATATCATATACACTTCCATTGAAAAAAAACACAGACCGCCAATATTTTCTCCATATGCGTAATATCTAGGCTATAGCAAAAAAGTCAAGTTGTTGAGAAAAGCAGGAATGCATTAGAACAAATGTAAATTGAACAATTCCTTGACTTTCTGGTTCCCAATCCTTTTTAATACAGTGGTGGACGGTGGACCCCTTTATTGCAAAAAAAAAAAAAAAAAAAAACTCGAGATATTCAGAAGGAAGCGGTTACATATTGTTACGAGGAGATAAATGAAACTAGACATCCCAACAAGGCTCTTGTCACGATTCAATGCCATGCATTCATTACATCAACCAGCAAACTGTACCCCATTAATATGCATGCAACACCCAACTACAACACCCAGCCCGAGGTTAATTTCATCGTCGGATGCTAGAACCCCTTGCCCAGTGGCCAGTACCCGCCATTACAAAACCACAAGTTCCTTATCTCTAATACCAATATAATAAATTCCCATTTTCATTAACTCTTATCTTACAAGTCAAACCATCAACATCAGTTTCCTTGAAGGAGAAGAAATAAAAAGAGCAAAAGCAAATCCCACCAAAAACACATGCAAGGCGGAAGGTGTCAGGGACAGTCTGACGTGCCACGCGTCGTTAATCCACTGACAGATCACAAGATCCAACTACTTCCGGCATCAATCCCGCGTCTCCTCTTTTCGCATTTGACTTCTGGTGCCTGAGAGCCGAAACGCCTGGGCGCTGAAGTCAAAATACCACATTCATTATTTGACTTTCTTCTCGAAACAATGAAAAGACGATTCAAAACCCGAAAACTAAAATAAGCTATTTTCAAAAAGATTTTTTTTAATAATAAATAGGAAAAAAAAGAAAACTTTAGTAGTACAACTTCATTGTATTTAAATAAAAAGTGTAGTCAACCAACTCCATTAGTGGTGTTAACCATGGGATTCATGTGGCAATTTTGTGGGTTATTGGTTTTTTGTGTCAGTAGGACTATATTTAAAAAAATAAGTTTTGTGAGATTTTTAGATTTTTCCTTCTTTCTATTAAATACATATTATTTTCATTCCATTTTAGGAAAAATAGATTTCACATACTTATATAAATAATATACTAACTTGTATAAAAATTGTTTTTCCGGGGTGGAAAATAATTTTATACCCGGATTGAGTTCCAAAGCTACGGATATTACGGAAGATATCAGCGGACCTTTAAAGAAAAAAGGAAAAATGGAAAAAGAAAAAGAAAAAGAAAAGGACAACTCATGACACGTGTTACACATCTCAAACTATGGTCAACGGTTCTTTCCCTACACTCCAACTACTGCCCACAAAAGTCAACCATTCACCTCTCTCTCTCTCTCCTTCACCACTTCCCACCGCCACTCAACGCACTGCAAACTTCCTTATTTCTCCTTCACTCTTCTTCTTCTGCTCTTCCCATTCTATTCATTCCCACCCTTCCCATTCTACCCCTCCCTCAATTCTCCCCTCTCTCTCTCTCTCTCTCTCTCTCTCTCTACTCCTCTGTTTCCATGGGGAACGGCCTCGCCAAGTGCATCCATTGCCTCACAACCGGCAACCACCGCCGCCGTCGCCGAAGGCGCCACGACACGGCTGCCGTCGTCTCCGAACCTTACTTCTCCGAGGAGGGCCTTGGCCACTCCTTCTGCTACGTCCGCCCCGAACCCTCCCACCTGTCCTCCTCCAAAGTCCACCACCACGAAGAAACCACCACCAGCGTCACTTCCTCCACCAACACTACCACGTCCTCTTCCGCCACCACCTTCCGGTCCATCTCCGGCGCGTCGGTGAGCGCAAACACATCGACAACGCCTCTTTCCGACTTCCCCTCCGCCTCCGCCTCCGCCATCACAGCCGCCTTCGACTGCTCCGACTCGTTCGCCTCAATTCCACTCCAACCCATCCCTCGCCTGCTCTCTGGCCCACTCTCCGGTCCGCTCGAGAGAGGCTTCATGTCGGGACCCATCGAGCGCGGATTCATGTCGGGACCGATAGACCCAAGAGCCGGAGTGGCCACCGGAATCTTCTCCGGCCCGCTCGACCACCACAAAACCACCAACCGCTTCTTCCAGAGGAGCTTCTCCCACGGCGGGTCGACGAAGCCCTCTGTGATCCGCGGGCTGAGGAGGGTCATCGCCAGAACCATCAGTCTCGGGCAGAATACGGTCGTGGCGCCGATCAAATCCAATAAGGAATCGGACGTCGTCGAGAACGACACCACCGGCGCGAGTAGCAGCGGCGGAGAACAGAGCGTGGACAGCGAAGACGGGTTTGACGGGCAGAATCTTCAGTGGGCGCAGGGGAAAGCAGGGGAAGACCGGGTCCACGTGGTGATCTCCGAGGAGCACGGATGGGTGTTCGTCGGAATCTACGACGGATTCAACGGCCCCGATGCGCCGGACTACCTCCTATCCAACCTCTACCCTTCAGTGCAGAGAGAACTCAAGGGTCTGCTCTGGGAAGACAAGTTATACGGGAACGACCACCCTTCTCCGGTCTCTTCTCCGGGTACCGATCGGAATGACGACACGGCGATTGCCGTCCATAGTCCGGGAGTTGCCGCTACAAAAGGCAAGAGCTCCAAGAAGAAGTCCACGGGTGCCGCGAAGAAGTGGCAGGAGAACCAGAGGAGGTGGAAGTCGGAATGGGACAAGGAAAGGTTAGAATTGGACAGGAAGCTCAAGGAGCAGCTGGCGAATTCAGCGGTGACGGAGGGGACCGTGAACCACGCGGAGGTGTTGAAGGCATTGTCTCAGGCGCTGAGGAAGACGGAGGAGAGCTTCTTGGACGTGGCCGACAACATGGTCTCCGAGAATCCGGAGTTGGCACTGATGGGGTCGTGTGTGCTTGTCATGTTGTTGAAGGGGGAAGATGTTTACCTGATGAATGTCGGCGATAGCCGCGCGGTTCTCGCGAGGAAGCCGGAGCCCGATGTGTGGAGTTCGATCGGGAGGGAGCGGCAGGACTTGGAGAGGATAAACGAGGAGGAGTGTTGTTATGATCAGGATGAGATGGATGGATTCCCATGTTTGGCAGCAATTCAGCTGACTTTGGATCATAGTACTTGCATAGAGGAGGTGAAGGACTAGTGACTAACATTTAAATTTTCTTCTTGTTGATTTTAATGTTTTCTTTGGCATGAGTCTGATTCTGATTTTTTTGTTGATTGTTTTGGTTTTGCAGGAGGTCCAGAGAATTTGGAAAGAACATCCTGATGATTCGTCAGCTGTGACCAACGATCGTGTGAAGGGATCATTGAAGGTCACAAGAGCTTTTGGTGCTGGTTTTCTTAAACAGGTTTTTTTTTTTTCTTGTTGCTTCATCTCGATCATTCCTGTTTCCATCTTTCATTTCATCTGCTGTTACCATTTGTGATCATCTAATTAGTTAGTTTGTATCTTACTATCGTGATTTCTATCTTGGTTTGATACTTGAATTAGTTTTATATGGGAAGGTTTTCTTAAATTGTGCCTTGGGAACTTCATATGCGTTGGAAGAGAAATGAGGATGCTCTTAGTTTTGAGTGGAGATTATTTATATTAAAAACACTAGAAATGGCTACAGTTGATAGATAATCAGTGCAAAGATCAGAAGGAACTTATATCTCGTGCCGTTTTTCTCGATACCATGACAACATTCACAATAATCATCGATCTATCTCTGCCCGCATGTGGCATTTGGATTTTGCACATAAAAAGTTGATTTTTATTAGTTAAATAGGCTTGCTGCACTTAATCACTGCTTGCACTAAATTGTTAATGTTTGGTTTGTTCCATTTTGTACACTTTATCACTGCTGCACTGTATCTCTCCGTGTTCATTTACATCCTTGATTCTTCTTTTCTGCAGCCTAAATGGAATGATGCACTTTTGGAGATGTTCCAAATAGACTATGTTGGAACTTCACCCTACATCACTTGCAATCCATCACTCTGGCACCACAAACTTGGCCTTAGAGATCGATTTTTGATATTGTCGTCTGACGGATTGTATCAATATTTCACCAATGAAGAGGCCGTTGCCGAAGTTGAATTGTTCATCGCAGCATATCCAGATGGTGATCCTGCACAACACCTAGTGGAGGAAGTCCTATTCCGAGCAGCAAGAAAAGCTGGTAAGAATCATCTCTTGGAAAATGCCATAACAAGCAATTGGAATTAAAAAAAAAAAAGAACTAGTTGCGTTTAGGTTTCGCACATTCTCAATGTTTCCTGATGATGATTTGCAGGAATGGACTTCCATGAATTACTTGAAATTCCACAAGGTGATAGACGGCGGTATCATGATGATGTTTCCATCATTGTGATCTCGTTGGAAGGAAGGATATGGAGATCTAGTGTGTAAATACAGACATATATATATTAGAAGATAGAGCGATTCAAGGAAAAGCGTCAAATCTTTTCTGTTTTTCCCCCCTGATCAACTGTGTAACATACCAATTAAGCTCCAAGAAGTCCTAACTACACCTGTTTATCAGGTAGTGGTGCTTTTAAAGTTTCACTCATATAAGGGAAGATCGTAATAAATGGTTCTCTCCAGGAGCACGATTGCTCAAATTCTGAAATTTTGATCAACTCTTTCACCTGTATGTAAGCCTATCAGATATCATGTAATTCATTCTCTTCATTTTTTAAAAATCTTCTTCTGTGTCATCATTATTCCCAATTTAGCATTTGTTTTACAATGAGCTATCGACAAAAGATTCAAACTTTGCAAAGAATGACTTGATCGACAGAGAAAATCAAGTTCTTCAAGTTCAAAGTTCAGACCCCATAAATAGATTGGATGAGAAAGAGTAATGGAAGGAACTACCTTCACAGTCCCAGAATTTATTGTTGGTAGATATTTATGGCTATTGTTCACTGATTCAGATCACTTACCATGTGCTACTATTTTAGATGGTCAAAACTCACCAACTCATGCTACTTGTTTCTACTGTTCAATTTATTAGCTTCAGACATTATGAATTAGAACATCCATATAGTAGTAGTTCTTCCCACTTGAAACTTGGTTCAGAATTCAATTATTTGTCACATCTTTTTTTTATGACTTTTCAACTCTACACGTATGTTTATCCCTTTACAAGTGCTTTTCCAATTTTTTGTGTGGAATTGAGAAGTAAACGTTACAAATTTGCGACAATTTCATCGAGTTTTTTCTTTCTGTAATACTGTTTAATTGGGCATATTTATCAGGAAGATTATTTCGATGTGGGCCATATCTGACTCGGAACAGTATCCAATATGATCATGGAGGTTTTCATGAACAATATTATACTTCAAGTTTTCAACTTTGCGTGCCAAGCATGCAACTTGACTTTCGGATTTAGATCCAACGTACCATTAAGACACCTAACTATTTCCATCTGGGGACCTTGTCCTTGTATTAATTAGTCAAATGGTTTAGTCATCGCAGCAGTTGTAAATGGCTCAAGTCAACCCACAAGTTCTTCCATTCTGATGGTGACTTTTGTCCCACATTTGGGTAGATGTCGCTTTCCGTTCTTGTTGGTATCTCCCTGTTTTTCAAAAAAATTGGGCAACTTGATACATATTTCACTTTCAGATGAGTTTTCCAAATGAAGCCATCTCTGCCTCTTCTCTCTTTTCACTGGCTGTTCTTTTGGGAGAAATTTGACTTTGTATGAAGTCCATTTTGCGATGTTGGATGATACGTATTTGTCTCTCGTGTCTTGTCTCCAAGTTCCCAATTTGCAGCTTGCTGTTTTCCATAACTAAGATTTTTTGTCCTAAAATACATTTTCATGACACTACTGTTCTCCACTTGGTATTTGAATCTTACAGCAATTATTGCTCCTTTCCCTTTCTAAGCAACTCTGCACAGGGGTCACACAAAAGGGGATTGCTTTGATTCGAATACTGCAATTGACCAAGTACAACTTCAAATTTTCCACATATGAAATTATGAATCATGGACTGACTGCAAGAAGAGTAAATCTCCTCGAACTTTTCAACTCAGGCAAGAGGACATTGACTAATTAGAGAAGATTAGTTGTCCACAATTATTATAGAGATCTTGTTCAGAAAATGGTAGGCATCTGAATAGAATTCTTAAGAAAAAGGACTTTACTGAACTAAAACTCACTTGTCTTGGGGTATTCCAATTATGATACGCTGTTTTATAGGAATATTGCCGAGGATGTCATGTTATAATACAACTATTGGAGAATCACTCCTATATAATTCAAAATAAACTGGAATTCATTGAATGTCCGTTGAATTTTTTTGATTAAAATGAACCAGTGGATGTCTAAACGTTTGAAAAATTTCTGTTTAGTCACGATAACTGCTTCCTTTATAAGATATTAATCACAAAACTTAATTTTTATCCGAATTAGGAGAGATAATTGCATTATCTTATTTATGTATTAAGAGAGATAATCTCATATCCTTCCTAGATCTAATGAGAGATAAACTTATTTCTATATACACACATGATCTGAGATATCATATGAGAGAGAGATCTTTGTGAAAGGTTTTTTTGTGTAGCTATGTAAATCTGTATCTTTTTGATAGACGTGAAATAAGTAATTGTACGACTTCTCGGAGAACGAGAAGAAAACTGATTATGTACTTCAAGAGTATCAAGACTATGTTGTTTGTTTATAAGGAGTGAACAGGATGACGTTCCAATTGTGGTTCTTTTATAGTTAGTTTTGAGTGCACGTAATGCGACTCTTTCTTGTTGGTACTTAGAAACAGTTCGACTACAACTTGTTGTACTATAAGGGTTAAATAACGTTTTTAGTATCGGTGTTTGACAACAGCTCAGTAGAGTATGTAAATAGTCTTCTTTTTCAAAAAGGATTTTCGTTACACACAAGTAAGGTTTCTTTGTATTCTCCAAAAAATATATTTCTACGTAGATCTTATTTTATATGTTATTTGTGTTTCCATTATAATTAATTTTATTAATATGTGTCCGACGACAACAACAACTATTCAGAGGTTAAGTTCCTGAAGTCATTTAAACTAACGCATGGTTCTATTTTCTAGTCAGCACTTGCCATAGACATGGATGGTGGAGTTGTTTGGGTATTTATTTGTTTCTGTGACTCGACATATGGGAGTTGATATAACCTAATAAGAGCAATGCTAGTAGATAATGCTACCGCAGAAGAAGAATCCATGAGTAGGTTATTGACGATAGCACTGATAACTGCTACACTATATCGAGCTTACGCACAGCTTGCGCTGTTTTGATCCACTTTGAATCATGAAGTTGATAGATAAGCACATGCTTTTGCATTTGTTGAACAACAAAATCATACAGAAAAAGCTATCCAGACTTGGGTCTGCGTAATGTTTTATTCATATGCTTCTGTTTGATTAATGGAAAGAATCTGAATAACTTGGGCTTAGATGGTGCAACCGAGACAACAACCGACTAGTCAAGATGAACTCAGCTGTTTCTAGAAAGTTTCCTTTTAGTGATAGCCTGAACTTGTATGGTGAAGTACCATATTGACATAAATACATACTTAAGCTTAGTAACGCCAAAAAGATTTGTGAGGAATCATTATACATATTATCTCAATAATCTGGGGCTTATTATAAGTTACAGATTAAGTGAAACAAATATTGATTCTCCGAATACTAATTCACATTGATTCATAAGCTACTTTTTGTCAAAACATGGAAAGCTAAAAAGGAATCATAACTACAATTAGAGCTTAATTTTTATACTTTTAATTCTATTACTTTCTAATACTGTAAAAAAGGGTATCCCACCCAATCACAGTTGCTGAATAAAAATGTATTCAATATTTATTGAAAATATTTTTCTTAAGAATTAGTTGATGAATAACACAGAACCATGTAAAAAGGGAAGGAAGCAAAAAAGAAACAATAACCTCTTAGAATTATCCTGCTGGATATGTACGTCATCCACAGGCAATAGTTTCACAAAACCAAAACAGGGATTCGATGATTTGTCCATGTAATTACTGGTTCCGGCTCTGGAAGAGCAACATGGGCCACTACTGGGTCGCTACGGGCTCCCTATTGGCAATAGGGCCTCATTCTATCCGGGTCGGGTGTAAGGCACGGATCTCAAAAGAAATCCGATTATGAAATCTCCTCCTCCTCCGGTCCTCCTTCACCAACAAATCTGAAATTGCGAACGAGAGAGAGAGAGAAGAAGAAGAAGAAGAGATGGGGAGAAGGACTGTAGCAGTGGTGGTGAGCATGTGGGTGGTTCCCATTTCCATTCTGGTCAATCGAATCGTTCCCGACCCGTACATGGTAAAGATCTTACAATTCTCGCTTCTATCTGCGGTGATTATTTGTAACGTTGATGATGATGTGCGTTCTGTTTTTTGATTTTGGTAGGACGAGATATTCCACATTCCCCAGGCCCAGAAGTACTGCAAAGGGGATTTCCGGAGTTGGGATCCCATGATCACCACTCCTCCTGGGCTGTGAGTCTCTTACTCCTTTTGTTTTCCTTTTTCCCCACTCTTTTTTTATTATAAATAAATAAAGGCGTTTAACTTGTATTTTGTTTGCACTTCAAGAATTAGATATGTGATAAAAAAAAAAAAACCTGTCAAGCTAAACGGAAATTTAATGGGACATCTATACGACCTGCTATGCTTTGTGGTACAGAGTTTGGGGCGGTTAAGCAGAAAACATGTTCAGAAAAACGTAGGTATAGCCATAATGGGGATGTTAAGATGGATGGGTGTGAATACTTTAAGGGATATTAGTTAAGAAATGAATTCGCTTGTAATAGTGTAAGGTAGCACCAATTAGGGATAAAATTAGAGAGGATCGTCTTGGATGGTTTGGACATGTTCAAATAGGACCTTTAGGCACATCTTAACTAATTGCTCCATTAAAAACTAAATAAAACTCTAAAAATTATGAAATTAAAGTATGTTGAAGAAAATGGATTGAATTACATGGTGGGGCAATTTAATTTAAATTTTGTATTTAATTAAAAATAGGAGGGGATGGGGGTGCTAAGTCATGCTGGTTGTAGCCATGCAACAGCTCCATTTTTCTGTATTTTGTTTGGCCACTAGAGTAGT
This sequence comes from Posidonia australis, assembly GCA_024699735.1. Classification (NCBI taxonomy): domain Eukaryota; kingdom Viridiplantae; phylum Streptophyta; class Magnoliopsida; order Alismatales; family Posidoniaceae; genus Posidonia; species Posidonia australis. Next base: position 35,617 of record JAMKQA010005104.1, on the reverse strand, counting down.
ATCTTCAAGGCATATCAAAGGAATAGATTGGTAGATGGTAGATTATAGTGATAAAGTGATCTTGATCATGGTTCTTTGCAAATTGTTCATTTGTACAACAATAATAAGCAAAACCTGCATTTTTCTCCTCCTCTTTTTGTTTAATGATTAAGAATCAAAGCAAGCTCTATTTCATTGTATCACACCTTTTTTCTTGAATTCTAGAGAATTAAAGCATACAACACTGAGTTGGTCTGGGTATCCAACCTCAGTTCAGCCTTTTCCTTGGCTTTTCACTCAATCACTTGCACACTAGCATGCACACACACAATCAAGTGAAACACTCGAGGATATAGGTAATGCCCTCTTTTCTATATCTCTTATAGAATACATTGTTTAAAAGGTCAAGGTCAGGAAGGTAAACACAACACACTCTCTCGTTGTTGTTCTCTTCCTCCTCCTCATGTGTTTATATACACATACACACACACCCATGCAATTATGTCCATAATTGCTTACAATCAATTCAACTCATTATACACATGTTAAGGCTCTCACTAATGTGTCTTGACCGTAACGGTTCCTTTGACTCGTGCATACTTAATTGCACATAGAAGCTTCACTTATGCACGTTTATGTGCCATTAAGTTCTTTTACTTGTGTGCATTGAAATACCATCAAATTTCATCACTCGTGCACATTAATGTACATTGACTCCAGGCTTTAATCTTCACAATAAAGCCTATGCATGCTCAATACCATTACTCCTATGTATTGAAGCTTCATCAAGCCCCGTATTGAAGCTTTATTACTTGATCGTAACGTTCCCCATTGACTAGCCTGCCATCATGAGCCATTAGTGTACAGTCAATGTAGTACTTGGCCAACTCGTGTGCCATCATGAGCCAACTTCTGTGCACCTTGTGCAATCAATGTTGTGATCGTAATGGTAGTTGTTTACCCCTACAGCGCTCGATGGTGTCCTTGTGTTGCGTGCACGTATCGTTGCCCACTTTGATTGTGCATGCCCCCACGCAATTAATGCTAGCACATGATCGTTGAGCTACGTACGTTCTGCGTATTGTCACGGACCTTAGTCATTCCTTGCATATTGGTTTGTGTCATGGCACTCCTTCTATGTCTGCACCCAAGGTTTAACACATGCGTGTACCTCCTCGTGCGAACCTTGCTGGTTGTACGAGGTGAGGGGTGTGACAATCCTCGCCCACCTAACTCATTGTTGCCCTCGATGACGTTTTATCCAGGAACTTGGCAATTTGGTCCTTAAATTGCCATAGATGGATGTCTCGTTTTCATATGGCTTCTTCACATAGTAGAATGTATTTTGCCTGTATCTTCCAATGTCTTCAATGTGTTGGTCTAGAGTTGCCTCAGCCTTTTTGTCAAATGTTGTACGCATTTGAGGTGGGACACGATATGACTTATTTCGTATTGGATCTTTAAGATCCTTATGGAACTTCTTTAATAGACTTACATGGAAAGTTGGATGCAGTCTCAATCTTGTTGGTAAATTAAGTTTGTAGGCAAGGTTGCCCATTCTCGTCTCTATTACAAAGAGACCCTCATAATGTTGTACTAATCTTGGATGTGCTGTTGTCTTTTTGACTTGCCATACTATATGAGGTGTTAATCGTAACAACACTTTGTCCCTTTGTTGAAACTCAAGTGGGAGTTGATACGCATCGGTCCACCGTTTCATGTTTTTTTGTGCAAGCATGAAACTATCACGTATCTTTTCTATGCACTCTTGGTGATTGCGTGCTAGTTGTGCTGTCGATGGACATTTGCTGTTGACGTGCTTCAACGCTTCTGGGGGCATTAAGGGTTGGCATCCCCTTGCTAGCTCAAATGGGTTCTTCCCTGTTGAAGAGCTCGAGTGCAAGTTGTGGCAGAAACTGTGCTACGTCCAATAGTTCTATCTAGTTCTTCTGTTTTGCCAGTACAAAGTGCCGAAATACTCCTCTAACATCGCATTGATGCATTCTGTCCAGCCATCAGTTTGCGAATGGTTTGTTGTTAAGAACTTCAACTTTATGCCAAATTGTTCGTGCAGTGCCTGTGAGAACCTCTCAGTGAAGTGTGTGTCACAATCACTAACAATATCACTCGGCATTTCCCACAGTTTCACAATGTTTTTCATGATTAATTTGGTTGTCATCTCTGCCCTGTACTCCTTAGGCATTCGTACAAATATTGCATACTTTGAGAGTCTGTCCATTATAACCATGATAGAAGTGAAATCATCAAACTTTAAGAATCTGGTGATGAAGTTCATAGATAAACTCTTCCATGGACCATTCGGTATTGGCAGCGGTTGAAGAAGACCTGCTCTATTGTGTTTCTCCATTTTGTTGAGTCGGCACATGACACATGTTTTCACATGAAACTCGACAACTTTCTCTATAAATAGCCAGTAGTATCCTGCGCTCACCACCACAAGTGTGCACTTGATTCCGGAGTGACCCGTCCATGTTGAATCATGCATCTCCTTCAGTAATAACTTGTGCAAGTTTCTGGATTTGGGTACGTAGGGTTGCCTACCCTTAGCATATAGAACCTCATCTTCAATCCAGAAACGCTTCGCAACGCCTTCCTTGACTTACTTCAGGAGGCAGATGGTAATGTCGTCTCGTGTTGTGTCGTCCTAGATACGTTTAAGAAGGTCTCTAGTAACGATGTTAAGTGTTGTTATAACGTGTGCATTGATGGCATCTTCATTTTTACCACTCGTACGACTTAATGCATCTGCTTGGTTGCTCTTGCCTAGCTTGTACTGATGGGTGAAGTTGAACTTTGTAAGGTAATCTTGCCATCATGTCTGCTTAAGCATCAACTTTTTTTGTCCTTGAAAACATGAAGTGGCAACATTATCTGTGTACACTATAATTGTGTCTCAAGCAAGTAGTGTCGCTACACTCTACGGCAATGTACCACGATTGTTATCTCTTTCTCGTGTATGGAATATCTCCTTTCTATGTCAATAAGCTTTCTACTCTCGCAAGCAATGAGTCTTCCTTGCTACATAAACACACCACTGATTGCATAATTAGATGTGTCCATTAACACATCGAAAGGTGCCTTGAAATCATGCAGCCTTAGAACAGGCTTTGCCACTACTGCCTCCTTAAGTGTGTCAAATGTTTTTTGGAATGACTCTGTCTACTCCTACGGTTGATTTTTCTCGAGCAAGTTCATGAGTGGTGCAGCAAGCTTTGAATGGTCCTTAATAAACTTACAGTAGTAGTTGGTGAGATCAAGAAATGAGCACAACTTTGCAACTTTCTCTTGTGCCTCCCAGTCTATGATAGCGATCACTTTCTTTGGATCCATATTGATTTGCCTTCGTTCAAGGACGTGTCCTAAAAAGTCAATTTCCTATTGTGCAAATGCATACTTCTCGAACTTGAGATAAAGCTTATGCTCTAGTAGCTTAAACAATATTTTTTCAAGTGACTCGCATGACTCTCTAAAGAGTAGCTATAAACCACAATATCATCAAGATAGACAACTACAAGCACATCATTATACTTTGAAAAATCATTATTCATTAAATTATAAAACGTAGTTGGACCATTGGTTAAGTCAAATGGCATAACAAGAAACTCAAAGGATCCATAGCACATCACACAAGTGGTCTTGGGCTGATCTCCTACAATTATACGTAGATAATAATAACCTGACTGTAAGTCTATCTTGGTGAAATAGCATTCGCTGTCCAACCTATCGAACAAATCCTCAACATTGGATATAGAATATTTGTTTTTTAGTATCACCTTGTTCAACGTACGATAGTCTACACACATGTGTCAGGTGTCATCCTACTTATTCTATAATAGCAGAAGCGCACCATATGATGCCTTACTGGGTTTGTGGAGTCCCTCCTCTCAATCAGTCCCTTGAGCTATTTCTTTAGCTTCTCTAGGTATATCGGTGACATGTGGTATGGCACTTGCGTTGGTGGCATTGAGCCAGACACGAGCTCGATGCGGTGCTCTATGTTGCAGTGCGGTAGTAGCTCTGATGGTAACTCGTTTAGCATCACGTCCTAAAACTCATCAAGCAATTCTGCCACCTTTGTTGGTAAGGCCTCATGCGTCGCACCTAGTGCAATCACCTCGCGGACGGTTGCAACATACGTTGCCTACCCTCATCGGAGGCTATCGCGTAACTGCAATGCTGTGAGCGTCACTGTCTTGTCCTTGTATTGAGATATATGTACAAAACAAGGTGCATATTTATCATGAATCATTTAGTCATCAAGATAAGGCATCATATAAGATACGATTCTCATAAAGTCATAGCCAAGAGTAATGCCGAAATCATCCAGAGCCGTGACCATGAGCTTACATGACCTATGTCGGTCCCTCACTTGCACCATGGTCATAACAATCCCACACGTGTGCTTTGTCACTGAGTTCACAGCCTTAACATTGCTCCCTGAGTCCTGCATTATCGTGAGTTAAAAGTGCTCAAGCACACTGTCGGATAGGAAGCTATGACTTGCGTCTGTGTCTATCATCACGCGCATTAGTTTGTTATTGAGGATGATGATGACATATATTAAACCATCACTTGCTGACTTGCTTGTTTTGGCATGGATCATGTTCAATTGAAAAGAATTTTGCCCATACTCCTTTAGGGATTATTCTTCCTTGTTTTCTTCCTTCACGATCACGGAAAGTTTTTCTCTTTTTGGGCGGTCCCGTATTCGATGAGGGTCCTTGCATATATAGCATGCCACGTCCTTTAATGTCGAGAGTGCTTCCTTGCACTTTGTATTGTCGACGTAGCTTTTCTTAGACTTCACTTTACCTTCTAAGTTTTCCTTCTTTGGTGACTTGGATTCCACTTTGAAACTCGAAGAAGCCTTGAAATCAATAAGTGCATCAACTACAATCAAAGCAGATAGTAAATATTTGACACCTTACCACTGCAACTCAAGTTGCACCCAGCTTTGTAGTCCGCTCAAGAAGTTATAGAGATGGTCTTCCTCTGTCATGTCATTGATTCAAGCATTAACGAGTTAAAACTCTTGACATACTCACGAATGGTGCTGGTATGCTTGAGTTGACGTAGAGAATCACACACCACCGATGTTGTGTTGATTGGAAGGAATTGTGTACGGAGTACCTTGGACAAGTCTTTCTATGTTTCGACCTTGTACTTTCCTGTATGTGCACACATGGTTCTTCACTATAACTTCGCATCGCCTGTAAGGAACATGTTAGCAAGATTTACCTTCTCTTATTTTGAAGTGTGCATTGTGTGGAAATACACCTTGATGTCCCAGAGGAAGTTCTCAAGGACCTTCATATCATGTTTCTTGTTGAATGCCTTTGGCTTAGGCATATAGGACTTTACCGGGGCAGCGTGCGCAACCATTTTCTTTAATGTCGCTATTTCGATACGAAGAACCTCGATCTCCTCCAAGACTTCCCGCAACTTATCGAACACAGGTAAGGCTCTCTTTCGCCAAGTCTCAAGGCTCACGAGTCTTACTTCTATAGTGTTGTTGTTGCTTACCATTGTTTTTGATTGTGATCACTGTTTAATTGTGATTCCGACAATGGAACCAAATGTCACACCTTTTTTCTCGAATTCTAGAGAATCAAAGTGTGCAACACTGAGGTGCTTTGAGCTCCCAACCTCAGTTTAGCCTTTCCCTTGACTTTTCATCCAATCAAGAGTCCCTCGAGCACAAGTGATTCGCCCCTGATCATTTGCATACTGGCATGCACACACAATCAAGTGGAACACTTGAGGATGTAAGGAATGTCCCTTTTTCTATATCTTTTATAAAGTACCTTGTTTACAAGATTAGGAAGGTAGATACAACACACTCTCTTGCTGTTGTTCTCTTCTCCTCATGTGTTTATTTACACATATACACACACCCATGCAATTATGTTCAAAATTGTTTACAATCAATTCAGCTCATTACACACACATTAAAGTAGATACAACACACTCTCTCGTTGTTGTTCTCTTCTTTCTCCTCATGTGTTTATTTACATATATACACACACCCATGCAATTATGTTCATAATTGTTTACAATCAATTCAGTTCATTACACACACATTAAAGTCCTCACTAATGTGTCTTGACCATAATGGTTCCTTTGACTCATGCACACTTAAGTACACATAGAAGCTCTACTCACGCACATTTATATGCCACTAAGTTCCTTTACTCATGTGCATTGAAGCACCATCGAGCTTCATCACTCATGCATACTAATGCACATTGAGAAGCTTGTGCATGCTCAGCACCATTACTCCTACGCATTGAAGCTTCATCAAGTCCCGTATTGAAGCTTCATTACTTGATCATAACGTTTCCCAATGATTAGCATGCCATCATAAGCCATTAGTACATAGTCAATGTAGTACTTGACCAACTCGTGTGTCATTATGAGCCAACTTGTGCGCACCTTGCGCAATCAATGTTTTGACCATAACGGTTGTTGTTTACCCCTACAACGTCCGATAGTGTCCATGCATCATGTGCACATATGGTTGCCCACTTTGATTGCACACACCCTCGCACAATCAATGCCACCGCATGGTCTCTGAGTTACACATGTTCCACGCATTGTCACGGACCTTAGCTGCTCTTTGCATGTTGGTCTGTGTCATGGTACTTCTTCCACTCTTGCACCCAAGGTTCAACGCATGCGTGCACCTCCTCGTGCGAACCTTGCCGGTGGCTCGATGTGAGGAGTGTGACACATTGTCATTGCTGGACCATCATCTTCATTATAATTTGCATGTAGCAGGTGTTGGAGAGGATTCTGAATGACCTTGGAGGAGTTAGAAGAGGAAGACCTAAAATCACATGGTTAAAAATAATTAAAAAGGATCTAAATATACAATGCTCTCATCCATAGCCAATTACTGTTGTGAGCAAAGCTTTACTGCTGATTGAATGAGAAAATAAAGTCTTGCATCCTTTTGCCAATCTTCTTTAACTTATCCATAGATGTAGGAGTTTTATCTTTGTGATCTTTTGAATCTATGTATTCACTCTAAACTATCTCTTACAAATCATGAGAAGCAAGCACAATTTTGGTTTTAATTTACCAAAACTAATAATTCTTGATTTCTTTCCTTCGTTTCTGGGATCATACATTTAGATACTCGATATTTAATACATTGGTTTCCCAGATTTTTTTTTCCAATCGTTATCACACCAACCCTTTAACATATTCCTAACAAGAGGGTCTTTTCAGTACCCTGCTAATATACATGAATGTGTTTTGTTTTGTTTTTTGTCCAACTCCTGTGCATTTTAGATTATTTGTTTGGTGCTGTAACTTCAAAATTCATTTTCCCCAAATTGTTGGAGGTTGCTTTAATGTTGTAAACTAGTCATGTTAGTCTGTTTGCAATTCATTTTTGTTCACTCTTGGTGACTAGGGAAAAAAATTTATTTAGTGAACAATGTGCACATAATTGAAAACTTTAGAATGGTATCTGCTAGTAAAAGGAATGGTGATTAGTTCTGGCAGTTTTCTGTTTATGCAACTGTTTTTCTTCGGAAGTCTTAATTTTGATCATCCAAGTCCACTTCTAAATTCTGACATCTTTAGATTGCAATATAAATTTTCTGGCATTCTGCTTTGGATTTCTTAGTTTCATTGCACTTGTAGATCTGCTGGAGAGAAAAAAAATTCTTACTGTTCTTCACTTCTTTGACTGGCAACCATGGAACAAGTGTGCACATGTGTTTGTGCATGCAAGTTTTTTTACTGCTTAAAAGGGCATATCCATCTATTCATGTTAACTTGTTGCAGGTACTATCTTTCACTTGCCTATGTTGCTTCATTTTTTCCAGGCATGTGGGTGTTAAAAACTGCATCATCTATGTATGATATCTGTTCTACTCCTTCTCTCCGTTCTACCAATGGAGCCTTGGCCGTGGCTTGTAGTGTTCTTATATATGAGATACTTGTTCACCTAAAACCAACAACTAGTGAAAAAAGGGCAACCTTATATGCCATTGTCATATCATTGTACCCGGTGCACTGGTTTTTCTCATTTCTGTACTACACTGATGTAGCTTCAGTGACTGCTGTTTTAGCAACTTATTTTGCCAGCCTGAAGCAGCAGTATTGGATCAGTGCTGTGGTAAGTTGGCTATCATACATATCATACATTTTTGCGTAATCCAAGAGGTGCTCCAGACTTTTCCTAGGGGATTTATCCCATGTATCCATCTCGAATTTCTGACTTTTTGTTTTTTTATTAGGTTCTGTAAATTCACTAACATTGCTACAGTGGACATCCTCTTCCATGATTTAAAAAAAGGATTAATGTTTAGCAGTTGCAACACCGAATTTTCTATGAAAAAGAACTAAGAAAAAGGTCTGCTGGAGATAAATCATGAGAGCAATTATTCCATCAACGTCAATACAAGAATTTCCTTTTTAAATTCTTAATTTAATTCCAATACGAGTTAAGAAAGAGAAACTGATCAGAATGCAACAGCATTGTCTTGTACAAAGATGTGGGTGGCTCAAGGGGGAGAAGAAAATCTAGGGTCTATATGAGTTTCCTTTCTTCCGTCTTTTTTCTTAATCCCCAGCCTTGAAAGGTGTACAAGTTACTTGTCATCTTTGTATTTTGTCACACAATGTTTGAGCAGGGCTTTTCCTGCTGTGAATGTTACGAGATTTGATTGTATGAATTCTGGGATGAAAGTTTTTTAAAAGTAAAAAATCCACTAGCTCCTTTTATCTCCTGATACTTACTGATTTCTTTAGCAACTCAAAAATCGAACAGACATTGTAGGGACAGATTATTTCTACCGTGTGGTCTTCTTAGTGAGACTATCTTTATTCATTGTCATGTCTATTTGTTACTGGAGCTGAATTGTTTGCTATTTCTTTCTACAGTTTGGAGCCATGGCCGTGATTATTCGGCAAACTAATGTTGTATGGGTTGGGTTCATTGCTGCCACTGCAGCCATTGAGCATGCAGAGACTTTGTATCAGGAAAAAACTGTTCCATTAGGTGGACAAAATATATCAGTCATGCAAACTGATGGAACAGTTGAAAAGGCCACCACTGAAAATCAAAATGTACGAAGGCGAAGGTGGGAGAGCTCCAAGCACTCTAGCAGCTCCAATATTTCTGGAATAAATACTGGGCCTTCTAGTGATAAATTAGGTTTCTTACTTATCCTCAAAAATGTTATCCATTTTTTACAGCAATAGGTATTACTCAATATCTGTGTTTCAGCATGGTAGTAATATTGCCATCCTGTACATGTGAAAATTTTCTTTTATCTGAACTGCATGCACCTTCTATGAACTGAAGTTAGAACATTGTGCTACCACTAGCTATGGGTTATAGATTTGAGATCTATCAAATTGTCATAGCATTGCGTTGCCAATTCTAGATTGGCAAAAACTAGAAGATGTTTGAGGAGAGAAAGACCGAAGGAAATTGGTTTAAAGCTGATTATGCAGAAAATATAAAAGACTTGTTCTTGTGAAAGTTTCTCGTTTAGAACTTTGATAAATTGTCTGAAAATGATAATATGTGCTAATGTTAGTGTTAGAGTTATAGCTTTATGTTCTTTTTGGTTTATTGGGTAATTGGATATCCATTTAGTTGGGTATCCTATAAATATGTAACTCATTCTATTAAATGAGTAGATCTCTCTTTTCATCTTTAATTTCAACATGGTACCAGAGCACAGGCCTAAACCCTACTCTCCACCTGCACCCCCAGTCACCTCACTGGAAACCGGCACCGCCACTGTCGGAAACTGCCGTCGTTGTCGCCGGATCTCGCTGGAATCCCTATTTTCAGCCACTGCCGGCCAGTCTAGGCCTCCTTCAGCCCTCCCGTTGCCTCCTCTTCCACCTCCAGGCCGTTCTGCCACTATAGTAGCCGTCGGTGGCCAGTCCGGTCGCCATCGGCCCCAACCTCGTTGGAGTGGGCTGTTCAGTCGGTTTTCTCTCTCGTTTCTTCTCCAGCCCATGTGGTAGGTTTCTCCATAGTTGTTTGTCGTTGTTTGTAGGTGGATACGTGATATCCACCAGTGGTTGAGCTTCCAGATTGTGTGGTTGTTTCTTTGGAAGGCAGTTGTGGTGTAGTTTTTTCACCGGTGATCATCAAAATAGGTCTTTCTCTTCTATTTCCTGAAATTTCAAACCTTATATATATTATTTTTTTCTTCATCATGGCCACACGTGAGAATCTTGTAAAGAACCTTAGTGGTACTTCTGAGAAATTAAATGGCAAGAATTATTTTTTATGGGTACAAAGTTTCGAGACCTTTATTATTGCACATCGCAAACTAGGTCACCTCACCAAATCTCCTCCATACAGTAAAGATTCCTTATATGAAGATTGGTTTGTTGATGATGCTGCCATCGTATCTTGGATGATCAATAGTATGGAACCGTCTGTGGCTCGAGGAGTTATGATGTTGAGGTCGGCTAAGAATATTTTGGGACACTCTCCGTCTCACTTATGGTCATGAGAAAAATATTTCTCAGGTTTTCGAGTTGGACGAGCAGTTGTTCACTCTTCTTCAAGGGGATCGTTCTGTTTCATATCACTTTGCCCTTCTGCGATCTTTATTGGATGAACTGGAGATTCATCAGCCCTTGACGACAGATATTACACAGATGATACAGTATCGGGAGGAGCTTGCAGTGGTCATTTACCTTTTCAGTTTATCTTTCGACCTCAGCTCTCAGATTAGAGGTCACATTCTAGGGATAGACAATATCTCAGGCCTACAGTCTACTTTTGCTAGAGTTCTACGCATATCTACAACTATTCCATCTTCAGTCTCCGAGCAGTCTGCTATGGCGGCCACTAAGGGGAGAGGACGTGGTAATTTCTGTGGTCGTGGTAGTTTCGAGGCTGGAGGATGGTCTCGATGTACCCATTGTGGTAGGACAGCATTGAGAGATGTTGGGATTTGCATGGACTGCCTTTTTTTTCCTCATCTGCACATGTTACTACAGAGTCTACATCAACTCAACCAACCAATGAGGAGCAGACAATCATTATTTCACAGGCTGATTATGATCGACTCTTACAGCTACAGGCCACTGATTCCACTGCTACTGTCTCCTATTCCACTTCTACAGGTACTAGTGCTCTCCTGGCTTCCAGGAACTCTTCTTGGACAATTGATTCTGATGCATCCTCCCACATGTCAGGTACAAAAGATCTTTTCACCCGTCTTTCTCAGTTATCTGATATTAGGTTTGTAGCAATTGCTGATGGTAGGTTTTGTTCAGTGTCTGGTGAATGGGTTGTGCAGGCTTTTTCTCATATCTCCCTTGATAGAGTCTTATATGTATCTGACTTCCCTGTGAATTTACTTTCTATCAATGCCATTACCAAACAATTATATTATTTTGTAACCTTTTTCTCTTTCCACTGCATTTTTCAGGATTTGCGGACGGGAAGGAGGATTAGTTTGGGTCGTATGGAAATGATGTGTACCTATTGGTTAGTGACGAGATACCTCAAGGATTAGCCTCTGTTGCGTCTACCTCTAAGTCGTCTTCACTGTGGCATTATTAGCTAGGTCATTCTTCTCACAGGAAACTTTAGCAAGCCCTACCTTGGGTTACCATCTCTTAGTTTGAGTGTGAGTCGTGTCAGTTAGGAAATCATTATCGTACTTCCTTTCACCAGTTGCGTCTTGCGTCCAGTTCTACCTTATTTGAGTTAGTACATTGTGACATCTGGGGTCCTTCCAGAGTCCCGTCTGTGTCAGGTCATCGGTATTATATTACTTTTGTTGATTTTTCGCGAGTGTCATGGGTGTATCTGTTGAAAGACAGGAGTCATATTTTTGATGTACTCAAAACCTTTGTTTCTGAAATAAAAAATCAATTTGGGATTATTATCAAATATTTGCGTACTGATAATGATTTGGAATTTGTACAGAACAAGGTTGAATCTTATTGTGCATCTCTAGGCATTCAACATCAAACAACATGTCCTCATACTTTTCAGCAAAATGGAGTGGTAGAAAGAAAGCACAGACCATCATGTTCCATATGAAGGTGCCCAAATACTTGTGGTCTGATGTAGTTCTTACTGCCATTTATCTTATTAATAGGATACCTTCTACTCCTCTTGGAGGTGAGATTCCCCTTCGTCGTCTTCATAAGGATGTTCACTTGTTTTCTTTGTCTTCTAGGGTTTTTGGTTGTATAGTTTTTGTTTAGGATCTCTCACCTAGACTAGATAAACTCTCACCTAGGACAATTAAGTGTGTTTTTGTGGGATACTTCAGGACTCAACGAGGATATCAGTGTTTTCATCCTCCCTCTGGTAGATATCTTGTGTCTGTCGATATTACTTTTTTTGAGTTTGTGGCTTACTATGGTGACTCTGATGTTGACAGGGAGTTAGTTGTTGAGTTTGTTCCTTTACCCATTGTTCTTTCTCTAGTTCCAAGCGATCCACCCCCTTTGCAGGTATATCGACTTCGACAGAGGCCATCATCAACTCCATCAGCGGCAGAGCTAACCTCCTCCTCTAATGCAGATCCATCTCCTAGTGATCTGCACTTACCCATCGCATTGAGAAAAGGTAGTCGTTCCTCCATTGCTCATCCCATTTCCAATTTTGTTATCTATGATTCTTTACATCCACAGTTCCGTGCGTTTGCCTCGTCTCTTTGCACTGAATCTATTCTCAGGAATTACCAGGAAGCACTTTTACTTTTACAATGGAAGGCAGCAATGGATGAGGAGATAGCTGCATTGGTAGCCCGTGGCACTTGGGAATTAGTGACCTAACTTGTGGAAGTTCATATAGTCACCTACCGTTGGATCTACACTGTCAAATACAAAGCAGATGGCACTGTTGATTGGTACAAAACCAGATTGGTTGTCAAGGGGTTCACTCATACCTATGGCATTGACTATGATCAGACATTCTCTCCAGTAGCTCGACTTAACTCCATCAGAATTGTTCTCTCGGTAGCCATCAATAATTTTTGAGAGTTATGTCAATTTGATGTCAAAAATGCTTTTCTATAAGGCAATCTCACAGAGACTGTACTTATGGAGCAACCTCTATTGTATGTTGCTCAGGGGGAGAGTAGAGTTTGCAAACTTAAAAAGGCGATCTATGGTCTCAAACAGAGTCCCAGAGCATGGTTCAACAAATTCTGCCAAGTAGTGTTGAAAGTAGGATTCCAAGAATGTGCTGTGGATCATTCAGTTTTCTACAGGAGATCTGAGCAGGGGTATGTGATTCTGGTGGTTTATGTAGATAATATTTTGGTGACAGGTAGTGACCAAAGAGGTATCAAGGAAGTAAAAGATTTTCTTGCTGCTCATTTTGCCATCAAGGATTTGGGAAAATCAAGGTACTTTCTTGGTATTGAGTTTGCTTATGCAAATGAAAAAATGGTGTTATCTCAAAGGAAGTATGTTCTTGATGTACTCCAGGAGACAAGACAGTTGGGGTGTAAACCAGAAAGCACTCCTCCACTTTGGGATACTAGCTCTGAGTTATTGGATGATCCAGGCTAATATCAGAGACTAATTGGCAAACTTATTTATCTGACAGTTACTTGGCTTGACATTTCATACACTGTTAGCTTGCTGAGTCAGTTTATGCATGAGCCAAGGAAGGTGCACTGGAGTGGAGCTTTATGGGTCCTTTCCTATGTTAAGGGCTCTCCAGGCAGAGGTTTGATCTATAAAAGGAATGGCCATGTCAATGTGGTAGCATATTCAAACTCAAGCTATGCAGGAGATCGTGGAGATAGGAAATCCACCTCAGGATTCTGTACCTATGTAGGAGGGAACCTTGTTACGTGAAAAAGCAAAAAGCAGAACATTGTGTCTCATTTTAGTGCAGAGGCAGAGTACAAAGTAATGGCATAGACTGCATGTGAGATGTTGTGGATTAAATCTCTTCTTTCTGAGATTGGTTCACCTTCTGATGCTTCAATGCCAATGTTTTGTGATAATCAGGTCGCCATCTTCATTGTCAACAATCCTACCTTTCACGAGCGAACCAAACATATCGAGGTTGACTGTCACTATGTGCGAGATATGGTGGTGAGAGGAGTTATTTCTACACCACATACTCATTCGTCTGAGCAGCTAGTAGATATCTTCACCAAGAGTTTGAGTTGTGGGTCATTCATGTCTTTATGTACCAAGCTGGGTCTTTTTGATGTCTATGCTCCAACTTGAGGAGGAGTATTAGAGTTATAGCTTTATGTCCTTTTTGGTTTATTGAGTAATTGGATATCCATTTAGTTGAGTATCCTATAAATATGTAACTCCTATCAAATGAATAGATCTCTCTTTTCATATCTAATTTCAACAGTTAGTATCTGATAGCTTTTATTGTGACAACTTGTAACACATTTTCTTGCCTCTAGGATGGGTAGGCTAATGTTTTGGTGTATCGTACTATTTATTGCCACAAGTATCTGCATGTAAATGTATTTATACATATACCTCGACACATACAAGGATGGATTATGTGCAGCATGGTTATGCCCATGTTAGATTTTTTCACCACATTTGTTTACAGTTTGGATGATGTTGATTGTTGTGGTCCATTGCAGAGTATTACTAAATCACATTTTGGTTGGCAGGTATTTTTGATGAATTTCAGCATACATTTCTGAAGCTTTGGTACTTGAAGTGGAAAGTATTGGTATCCTTTGTTCCGTTCATCATAGTATTTGTGTCCTTTGTGTCTTTTGTCACATGGAACGGGAGTATTGTACTTGGTACATATATCACTTTAATGAATCTTTATAAATTTGAAAAGACATGAAACCTCATCATTGCAATCTCTGGAATAGGAGCACTTGCATGTTTCCTGAAGCATTTCTTATGAAATATTATACAGGTGCAAAAGAGGCTCATATGGTTTCTCCCCACTTTGCCCAGATAATGTATATTGGGTTGGTATGTGCTGCTGCAGTTGCTCCTGTACATTTCAGCGTAACCCAAGCTAGATTTATGTTCAAATCATTCTCAAAGAACAAAACTAGAAATTTGTTGCAGTGGCTAACAGCTCTGATCTTAGGACTCATTCTCGTGCACTTTTTCAGGTAAATTTATTTGAAACTGCGTGTTGAATCTTTCCAATTTATTTATATTTAGATCATTGAGGCTGTGAATCTTTTTTTTGATTTCCATTCCCTGAACATGTTACTTGGTTACATACTTAAGGTTTAGTTAGTAATCAAGTAATTCATAGGACTTGAGTGGAGCTAGGAATCTAGGAGTTCTAACACTCATGGGGTTTAATGTACTCGTGGCATATCTAAGTAGTGATCTTGGCATATTTTTTCCCTAGTCATTATTGAAAAAAGATCATCTAGGTGATGCTTACTTATAGAATAGATGAAGAGAACAATGATATTATTACGTCATAAAAGAAGTACAATCTCGTAAAAATAGAGATAAACAAATTAGACTGTCCATAACGGATGTCCATGTCGTTGTCTACCCATGGCTTTGAACATGTCAGGGAGTTAACAGACATCCAGTCTAGATGTTCGTTGTAGATCTTTGCAACAACAGGGAAATAGTAGATGTTTGTTGGGATACAAACCCTAACACAGAGAAATAGTGGACGTTTGTCAAGATGTAAATCTTGAGACTCCCTTTCAAGTTGAAGCATAGATATTTTTTATGCACGGCTTACTTGCTAAATAGTAGAAGACATCGTTCGTGAATGCTTTAATGAATATATCTGCAATTCGAATTAAGGTACGATGTGCAAATAATCTGGTTAATCATAGCATTCCTTACAAGTGACAATTAATTTTAATATACTTAGTACGTTCATAAAAAACTGGATTGCTAGCAATATGGATGGTTGTTTGATTATCAAAGTACATAAGAATAGGATTGTTGTAGGTCTCCTTAAAGATTCTCATGAGTGACTTTATTCATATAATCTCGTAAATCGCAAAAGTTTTATATTCAGCTTTAACACTAAATCGAAGATCACAGTCATTTCTGTCATTCTTATTGCCTGCATAGCTAACATCAAAGTTGGAGATAATATTCAAATGTTCGTTCTTGTTAAACCATAGTCCTTTTCCTGAAACCATTTTTCATGTATCTCAAGATATGATACATTGTATCCCAGTGACATTGCATGCGTTTCTCCATGATTGACTAACTAAGTTCACTATAAATGTGATTAGGTCCGGTAACAATGAGATAAATTAGCTTATCAACTACTTATAACGAGTCATATATTTAAAATTTACATCCTTTCGTTACAAGTCTATATTTGTTTTCATAGGTGAGTTTGCATATTTGGCTCCTAAAAGATCTGTTTTTTTTAAAAGATCCATGACATATTTTCTTTGAGATAGTACAATTCTTTGTTTATTACAAATAGTTTCAATTTCAAGGAAGTACCTTAATAGGCTTAAGTCTTTAGTGACAAATTTGCCTTGAAGATATTTTTTCATGTCAACAATCTTTGCACTGACACTCCTTGAAATCAAGATATCATCCACATATACAGCAACAATAATTGCACCGTTGGATCTATTTGAGTAATCTACATGGCTACGAATAAAATCAGTTATAGTGATGATCAGGCTTAAATTGTCAAATTAGGCACAAGGACTTTGTTTCAATTCATAAATTGACTTTCTTAGTTGACATACCATCTTCTCCCCATGAACAACAAAATCGGATGGTTGTTCCATATATACTTTCTTAGACAGATTATTACGTAGAAAAGCATTTTTAATATTCATTTGATAGATAGGTCAATCCTTGTTCATAGCAACAAAAACAAGAATCCTTTGGAGCTCATTCACGTTACAAGAGAGAAGATTTCGAAGTAATCAATCTCATATGTCTATGTAAAGTTTTGGCAACCAATCATGCCTTATACCTTTTGAGTAATCTATTAGGAAAAAATTGTACTATAAATACTCTCCTACACTTAATAGGTGAGACACCATTAGGTAAGGTAGTTAGATCTCACGTCTTCCTCTCAAAGTCTTCATTTTAGGCTCCATAGGTACAAAAATAAGTATAATGGACATAACAAAGGCACAAAACAAGGACTAAGATGATAATAGGATACATAGTTGGCAATTGGATGTTGAGTTTAGAAACATATACTTTTGTGAAAAGCAATAGGAAGACTCAAATCTATTGGAACCAAGGGTGGCGGACCTCCATCCGAGTGTGACTCAGTAGTGGTTGACTGAGTGTCTATGAGTGGGTATATGTCCTTTGGAATACACCTGTAAAGGAGGTAGGGCATTCGAAGTAGGCTTAAACAAAATCATTGGGTCAACAATACATGAATAGGAACACTTGAAGATGGGTTAGATTTAACAAAAAAAATTTATTGCTTAAAGAATGTTACATTAGTAGAAACAAAGTTTTTTTTGAGATGGTATTCAAACAATGATATCCTTTTTGAGTCTGGAGTACCTTAGAAAGATAGATTTTACTATTCAAGGAGTTAACAAGTATAGCTAAAAACATGAGGGACAGGCAACAAAGATTTATCCAGAAAGACCACTTGAAACGGAATAGTCCCCTAAGGATAGAGAATGGCTTCCTATTGATAAGAAAATAACCTATCAAAACAGTATTACCTTAAAATTTTTTAGGAACATCCATTTAGAACATCAAGGATCGAGCGATATATAATAAATGCTTATTTTTCCTTTCATCTATAAGGATTTTTGGGATCATGAATACTCAAAGAGTCAAGTGAGTCTAATAGAGATCTTGTTGTATGATTATTCCAAAAATTTTCATCTAGTTGTCGACTATGACAATTTCGTCGATAATGAATTTCTGGTCACATTCCATGATTCTTGTCTTGTGTAGCACGTGTGAATGTATACTCTATAAATGGACTAAATGACCTTATAGTCTCTCTTAGTCCTTGTGGCTCTTCTGTTTTAGGAGTTGTATTTCCAATGCTACCATCATTATCGTTGTCTGATGGGTGTGTATTGTCATTATCTGTGTCACTGTCATCCCTTAATCTTTGAGTATTTTGACAGGAGTATTTTGATGAACTCATATATTCCTTTTACATTGATGTCTATTTAACTAACAATTCTAGAACATGATCTGCCTTCATCTACGTATAGAATTGGTTTTCTATTTTCTTACAGTCATTAAAATATAGAATTATCTTCTTTGTCTTCATTATAAATATATGTAAGATTTATCTGGTCCAACAGTTTATATCTTTTCTTTCTCTGCATGTTTCATTTTTAGTTGCATGTTATAGTATATAAATACTAAGTTATTCATCCTTACAGTCTTCTATCTGTTTCTTCTTTTTGTATGAATAAGGTTGAATGTGTTTGAATTTCGTTCATAACCGGATGTTACTGTTGTTTGAATTAAAACCTTTATAACAATATTCTTTAGATTTAGAGTATCTATTCCATTCAACATTCATTATTCACCTGAAATATGATATTTGATTATTAGTTATATTATGAAGTAATATTATGAAACAAAAGGAATGTTATTAAAAATATTATTTAGGATCATCGTGTCGCGAGAACGTATTGTGACATTCTCCAAATGACAAAAGTTCGTTCCTAGAATATTTTATTTCATTGAGAGTTTTTACTTGAACATTGATAGGTTCTAATTTTTTCATCATATCTTTGACAGATGCTAATAAATTAGTATGGCTATGGAGTTGATGGCTGTGTTAGAACTGTAGATTCAAATAATAGGCTACATTGACAAAAAACTTATTCAGTAAAAAATTAAACATAATGATTAAAAACATGAATGTATATGTTAAAATGTTTATCAACTTCATTTGCTGTAAATCGGGTAACTCCTGAACGAATCAAATCACTACTACAATACTTAGGTAATTTCATGAAAGTTAGTAAATATGAGTAGTTGTAAATGAATTTAGTTACAATCTTTGTATCTCTTACTGTCTTCTTCACTAATTTTGTTTTTCAAAAGTCCTTAAGTATGAGATTAATATAATAAACTGTACATGGTGTCCAATGGATTTTATACTTTTTCATAATCTTGGAATCAGTATTTTTTTAATTACTTTTATTGTCAATAACAATTTACACTATGTTTGTTGTTTCTTCTTATTTAATGACTTCTACTATTTACTTGTGTATTTACTTGCAATCTTTGTTAACATAAGAAGGATTAATAGACTTCAAGAAAATGATACGATTATCATAGTAAACCATGAAGTTGATGATTTGTTTCCTTGTATTTGTCCAACCATCACATATGATAGTTATCCTATAGGTTGGTCATTATCGTTTCAAGTCGTTAATGCAAGTTTCTAATTCTTCCTTATTTACTTTAAGATACTTGTTCATGATCTCATGCTTGGTTGGTACCTTTACTTTAGCACTTTCTTTTGCCAAAACATCAAGTATATGTTACATATAAGGGTCCTCCACTATTTTTGCAGGATTAGTATTAAGCAACATATATTTCGTTATAGCTTAATCAACTTTTTTTCTAGTATTTCCAAATATACATTTAATGGTCTTCTACTTTAAAACTTCTTTTTTAATTGTAATTACATTTGAATTGTTGCATCTCTTACTATACGTTCTGAATTGGTTTTACCCTTATGCTTCTGTGCACTTGATTGCCACTGCTATTGTCATTTTTACTTTTCTTGTAAGTTGTGGTACTATTCATCGCATGAAATATTTGAATTTGTTATCTATGTTATTTTCCATTTTTAAACTCTATTATTATTCTTATATACATTTTTTTGTTTTTTAGAGTGTTACAGTTTGCAGAATAAACCATATTATCATTTGAATTCGATACGATAATAGCACGATTAGTATTTTCATTGATGAGAATCTTGTTGAACCTTTTTTCTCTTTGTTCTTGTCGTATTTCTTTGCTTCAATGTTCTTTAATAGCTTTTTTATTTGAGTAGAAATTGCATATGGACACGATTTATACTTCGCTACATTATTGTATTCGTTAACAAAGCATTGTTTTAATCTTGTTAATCCTCCATTATTCATTTTCTTGTCGTAGTATTTACATTGTGTTTTTTGTTTGTTATTATCAATACGATATGCATGCAACCAATCTGGATCATGTGATTTAAGTGTCCTTACATCATTACGACTTCCACCATTTTCAAATCTTGAGGAATTTGATATTATGAAGATTGAAAATAAAAGATAATTATCATTAATTTAATGAAATAATACATTCAAATATTTTTTTATTTTCTACATTTTTTTAGTTTTTTTTACAATCATTCCTATTTTTTTCAATTTTTCTTTATTTTTTAATTAATTATGAAACATTCATTTTTTTAAAATTATAAATATTTTAATTTTTTTATTTAATTACGAATTTTACTATTTTTTAATGATTTTATAGAATCACTAGGTTATATTTATGTATTATTAGGTTAAATCTATGTCTTATTGGGTTAGATTTATGCAATATAAAGTGATTAACATCAAAACACAAAAAAACATGAAAAAACCTAAGATTTTTGTATTATTAGGTTAGATTTATGTATTATTAGATTAAATCTATGTAATATCTAATTATTAACATCAAAACACAAAAAAAAGAAGGAAAAACCTAAGATCTATGTATTATTAGTGTTAGAATAGTTAGGGATGTATTTTATGGTTAAACGGGTTATTGGATATCCGTATATCCAAGAGGTGTCTAATACCTATATATATGTAATCCCTACTAATCAACAGAGAACTTCTTGGTTTTCTCTCATAACATGGTACTAGAGTATAGGGAGAAACTACAAAAAAAACCCTAACCGCCTGCCACTGCCGTCCTCTCCGGTCGGCTGCCTGTCCTGTCGCCGGACGTGACCTCTAGCCTTCCCTCTGCCCCCGGACTCCCTGCCTGAGTGCCTCAAGGCACCTTCCGCCGCCGGCAGGCCCGTACATGGCCTGCAGTCCACTGCCGGCCGTTTCGCCGCCGTCGTCGTCGTCGGCTGTACGGTGTCACCGACGCATGCTCTGCCACCGGTGATGCCCCGTTGCTCCTCCCGTCCCATTGTTAGGGCAGTCCAGCCCTTCTAGGCCAAGTTTTAGGCCTCTTTTCCGTCTCTGGTTGGTGTTGTGTGTGGATACGTCACATTCACACACTGTGGTGAGCAGTTGGTCCATTTTCTTCGTAGTTTTCAGACAATTTATTTGTGATTCACTACTGAAAATCAATGATGATGTCATCTCGTGATTCTTTTGTTAAAAACATGAGTGGTACCTCTGAGAAACTCTTTAGCCTTAACTATCATCTATGGTCTCAGAGTTTCAAGACATTTGTTCTGACACACAGAAAATTGAAGCACATTGCAGATTCTCCTTCGAATGTCAAATCTGATATTTATGAAGATTGGTTGGTCGGTGATACGGCGGTTATTATTTGGATGACAAATAGCATAGAGCATTCTGTTGCACGTGGTGTCATATCATTGTGGCCAGCAAAGAAGATTTGGAATACCCTTCGGCTCACATATGGGCATGAAAAGAATATTTCCAAAGTTTGTGAGATTTATGAGCAGCTTTTCACTCTACGGGAGGGGGACAGATTTGTCCAGGATCTCTTCACTGTTCTTCGAGTTTTACTGGAGGAGTTGGATGTTTATCAGCCTCTGATAGTTGATATCACCCGCTTACGTCAGTACCGTGAAGAATTAATGGTTGCTGTGTTTCTTTCTGTCCTGAATCCCTATCTCAGTTCACAAATTCGGAGGCAGGTACTTGTTGCTGACGTACTACTAGATCTTCATACCACGTTCAGCAAGGCTATGCGGGTGTCTACCGCTACTTCTCATACAGTGTCAGGGCCTTCTGCCATAGCGGCCACCCATGGACGTGGACGTGGACGTGGTGGTGCTCGAGGAGAACGTGGTCGTGGCGATACCCAAGGACGGCCACATTGTACACACTGTGGACGGTTGGGTCATCAAGTTGAGTGACATTGGGATATTATTTGTCTTCCTTAGACGGCTAATGTTACTACAGAGGCCCCCATATATGCTGCTACCACTGAGCCACAGACATTCACTGTATCACAGGTTGATTACGAGCGGCTTCAACAGTTAAATGTCACTGACTCCATTGTCACAGCCACACATGCCAACACTTCAGGTAGTAGTGTCCTATTTGCCTCGAGAGACTTCTCCTGGATCATTGATTCCGGTGCCTCCTCCCACATGTCAGGTACTCGTAGTTGTTTACACAATTGTCCTAGTTTCTGATATTCAGACCGTCGCGATTGCTGATGGTCGAACTTGCCTAGTTTCTTGTGAAGGGATGGTCGAACTTGCCTCTTCACAGGAATCATTTCCATGTGACTCCCAAGTTTTTGAGAACTGACAATGTACTTGAGTTCATGCATTCTAACATCACTTCTATGTGTGCTTCACTGGGTATTATCCATCAGACATCCTGTCTTCATACCTCACAGCAAAATGGGGTTGCAGAACGTAAGCATAGGCACATTCTAGATGTCACTCGTACACTCATGGTACATATGCATGTTTTAAAACATCTTTGGGCTGATGTTGTGCTTACAACCACCTATCTTATCAACAGGATGTCTGCTACCCCACTTGGTGGGGAGGTTCCACTTCGTCGTCTGCAACCAGAATCCACCTTATTTAGTCTGACACCGAGGGTGTTTGGGTGTGTGGCCTTTGTTCAGGATCTTTCCCCTGGGTTGGACAAGCTGTCTTCACGTGCAATAAAGTGTGTTTTTGTCGGTTATTCGCGAACTCAAAGGGGTTATCGGTGTTTTCATCCTCCCACTCGTCGGTATTATGTTTCTGCAGATGTTACTTTCTTTGAGTCTGAGTCATATTACAATGTTCCTCCACCGTCCAGTGTGTCTGTCCCTGTTCCCTCGGTTGTTGAGTTGCAACATGCTGATTCTCAGTCTACACCACCTGTTCCACAACCAGCTTCTTCGTCCTTGCAGGTGTATCGCCGACGGCAGCATCCTCCAGGACCTCTTCACGACGACAGCATCCTTCCGGACCTCTTTACGACGGACCATCCTCCTCTGCTGATGCAAATCCGTCCACCAGTTCCTCAGACATGCTTATAGTTCTTCGGAAAGGTACTCGTTCATGTACAATTCATCCTATTTCTTATTTTGTATCTTATGATGTTCTACATCCTCGTTTTCGTAGTTTTACCTTGTCCCTTCTTTCTCAAACTATTCCCAGGCATTACGAGGAGGCACTTTCTCTTCCACATTGGAAGGCTGCTATGGATAGGAGATTGAGGCACTTACTAGTCGTGGCACATGGGAGTTAATGGCCCGCACTGCTGGGGCTACAATGGTCACCTGCAAGTGGGTCTATACTATCAAATACAAAGCAGATGGCAGCATTGACAGATACAAGGCTAGACTGATTGTTCGGGGTTTTACTCAGACATATGACATTGATTACGAGGAGACTTGTTCACCG
This sequence comes from Posidonia australis, assembly GCA_024699735.1. Classification (NCBI taxonomy): domain Eukaryota; kingdom Viridiplantae; phylum Streptophyta; class Magnoliopsida; order Alismatales; family Posidoniaceae; genus Posidonia; species Posidonia australis. The sequence goes on along the minus strand of JAMKQA010005104.1, from coordinate 12,171 downwards.
GTTGCTCATCTCAATTCTATCCAGGTGCTGTTGTCTCTTGCATTGAATAATTCCTGGGATATGTGTCAGCTTGATGTCAAGAATGCCTTCCTCTATGGAGATCTGACTAAGACAGTCTTGATGGAGCAGCCTCCAGGGTACGTTGCTCAGGGGGAGGATTGTGTGTGCAGATTACGGAAGGCTATCTATGGGCTAAAGTAAAGTCTCAGGACGTGGTTCGAGAAATTTAGCCAGGTGGTACTTGATGGTGGTTTTCAACGGTGTGTAGTGGACCACTCAGTGTTTTACAGGCGCACAGGTCGTGGATGTGTCATACTGGCTGTATATGTGGATGACATTCAAGTGACTAGGAGTGATATAGAAGGAATTACAGAGGTAAAGGCCCATCTTCACAGACACTTTGTGACCAAAGACATGGGAAAGACTCGTTATTTTCTGGAAATCGAGTTTACCTATGGACATGGTGGGATGACTTTATCACAGAGGAAGTATGTATTGGATCTCTTAGAGGAGACAGGCCTTCTGGGATGCAAACCAGAAAGCACCTCTATCGAGCAGTCACAATCTTTTTGGAATAGCACAGACCTATTGGAGGATCCTGATCAATACCGGAGGCTGATTGGCAAACTCATTTACTTGACGGTGATGCGACCTGATATTTCTTATGCAGTCAGTCTTCTGAGCTAGTTTATGCATGAGCTTAGGAGGGTACACTGGACAGGTGTTTTTTGGATCTTATATTATGTGAAAGGGACGCCAGGAAAGGGTCTGGTATACAGGAAAAATAATCACACCAGAGTTGAGGCCTACTCAGATTCAAGATATGTAGGTGATAGAGGTGACAAAAAATCTACGTTCGATTTTTGTACTTATGTGGGAGGCAATTTGGTCACTTGGTGAAGCAAGAAATAAAATATGGTGTCCAGATCTAGTGTAGAGGCGGAGTGCAGATCTATGGCTTAGACTGCGTGTAAGATGATATGGGTGAAGTCACGGCTTGAGCAGTTTGGGTGTGATGTTGAGGTGTCTATGTCTATGAGGTGTGATAATCAAGCTGCAATCTTTATTGCAAATAATCCCACCTTTCATGAAAGAACAAAGCACATTGAGGTTGACTGTCACTTTGTGAGAGATCTGGTTATGAATGGAGTTATATCTACTCCATATACGCACTCTTCAGAGCAACTAGCAGATATATTCACCAAAGGTCTTGCAGTGGGTGTGTTTGAGTCTTTATGTGATAAGCTGGGCATGGTTGATATGTATGCTCTAGCTTGAGGGGGAGTGTTAGAATAGTTAGGAATGTATTTTATGGTTAAATGGGTTATTGGATATTCGTATATCCAATGAGTGTCTAATACCTATATATATGTAATTCTTACTAATCAATAGAGAACTTCTTGGTTTTCTCTCATAACAATTAGGTTAGGTGTACTTATTATTACGATAGATCAAAGATTCTATCGTAAATCTACATGAGAATTTTAAAACACAAACATAAAAAATGGAAAAAAAAAGATTCTATATAAAAATTAAGTATTATACCTTAGTGATGGATAAAATTTGAGAGAAATTAAGGAGAGAAGATAATACAGGCCATCAATAGCTTGTTTGCAGGCTTGTAGTAGAAGAGAGGAGATAAATACATAGGAAGAGATTGTAGGAAAGAAGTTGTAGAAATGTTATTGTTTCGTAAATGTTGGCCTTTATAATGGGTGTGTCTTCGACTCGGTTTCCAACTTACTGTAAGATTTACACAGAGCTTATCATGTTGCCTAGCTTCCATTCCGACATGTGTTAACGAAATTTCACCGAGACATGTTGATGTTTAATTCTATGCATGTACAACACAATCTAATGTAATAGATGAGGTTTTAACAATACCTACATTAGTGACTTGAGACACTAAACCATTTGCAACATTGAGTGAGAGACACTGAACCGTTTGTAATAAATGAGCTTTTAATAGTGCCTACTTGTGACTTGAGACATTGAATCATTTATAATAAATGAAATTTTAACAATGTCTACATCCGTGACTTGAGACACTCAACAGTAATGAGAAAGCATTGAGAGACAACGGAAAGGCTAGAAAACATATTGCTATTACCTATCATTACTCGAGGCATTGGAATCAATTAATTAACTTTTACCATGAGAGGCGACAAAGGCCAATATACCCTACTCTAGAGCATGTGTAACAATAGAGGTAGAAGATTGATATGCACGAAGGTCGTTATACTCCTCATGAGACGAACAATATCATTAGATGTTGAAGAAGTATATGTAGTCGCCATAGTCACTCTAAAAAACTTTGACCCCTTGGTTAAATCTGATTTCTCATGCTTTTTCCAACAAGTATCCTTTGTATGTTTTGGCTTGCCATAAAACATGTACTTCCAATCATCATACGATGGAACATTACGTCCTTCAGAAGATTGTTGTTGGTGATCATGAGATCCTTTGCTAGTCCGATAGCCATCACGTGCAATCATAGTAGAATGATACATCGATGTTATAGCCAATGGGGTATAGTCAAGGATGTAGCTTGTGGGCGAGAAAATACTGATTTTAATAAAAGGATCGTCATCTCATTCAGTAACTGATTCTTTAACACCCTCCAGTTCTCATTTAAGTTTATCAGAAAACCACAAACAAATCCTTTCATTGTTTTCTTAGTTTGTCAAGGTTGGTGGTAAGGAGCAGCATCTTATGGAATTCATTGATAATCCCTTTATAGATTGAATAGAACTCACTTAGGGATCGATCCTCTTGTTTGTTGTCCACAATCTTGTTGAACAACTCGTAGGTACGCGATCCATTAGTTTTGTTCGAGTATAGTTCTTTAATAGATGTCTACATCTCTTTTGTTGTAGATGCAAAACCAATCCTTGAAACATTTTTTGATTCCATGGCATTTATCATCCATGTCTGCATGGCATAATCATATTGTCTCCATGTGATAAACTAGGAATCTTTTCTATCCGATGGATTGTCATCATGATGATGCTTACCTCCTTGAGAACCAAGAAATCGACAGAAGGCTTGAGTCCATGGTAGGTAATTATGGCCATTAAACTTCACATTAGTGACCACAATGGCCTTGAAGGCAGAAGCTAGGGTAGAGGATTAAGCCATAGGGTAATGTGTATTACGTACAGGAGATCGTAATCAATAGTTAATCATGCAAGAGATGACAGTAATCAATTTAATAGAAGGGGATTGGCAGTTCTCAAACAAGTATCATAACGATGATGAAATACTAGGTCACTAGAAAATCAGAGGAAATGGTGGTGGATGGGTGGTGGAGGGATAGAAAAAGCTGACGGTGGAGGGAGGAAGACAGTGGTTAGGTTAGGGTTTAGCTTTGCACTATGATAGAACAGATAAAGAGAATAATGATATTACTCTATCACAAAAGAAGTATAATCTCCTATGTATAGGAGAGAAAGAAAAATAGAAATAAACAAACTAGATTGTCCTTAACGGATGTTTGCCCATGGGCTCGAACATGTTAGGGAATTAGTGGACGCCTGCCACATATCTTTGCAACAATAGGGAAATAGCGGATGTCCACATGGACGTCCGTTGGGGTACAAACCATGACATAGGAAAATAATGGACATCGATGTAGACGTACAAATCCTGACACTTACCATGGCTTTAAATTTCACGTTGTTGTCGTGCTTCCATATCGAAGTGGAACAAAATTCAACACTTTCTAAATGCATGTCAAATGCATTTGGTCATTTGTGATGCATAGTGGTTAATGTTTGTCTTGATTGTTTTGATCCATTTTTTTCTGGCATGGAGGAAAATTAGTAGTATACTTCAATTTTGCTACTACATTCTTCATCACGTTTATTCAATTTGTGCAGCATTGCCCACCCATATCTTCTTGCGGATAATCGGCACTATTCCTTCTATATTTGGAGAAAAATCATCAATTTGCATTGGACAATGAAGTACCTTTTAGTTCCGTTCTACGTCTATTCATGGTTCTCCATCACCAGTGTCTTAGGTCAGCTTGAAAATGTCTCCTCATCCTACCATCTATATTTCTACTCGACTGAACCTCTCATTTTTTTATTTTGTACAGGGAAGTATCAGAAGAAGATTTGGATCCTGTTGTTCTTCTTGGCCTGTGCAGTGGTTCTTATTCCGGCACCACTGATTGAGTTCAGATACTACACCACACCCTTCCTTTTCTTGGTTCTTCATTCGAGGATTGATGATGATATTAGCTGGTTGCTTATTGCGGTCCTCTATTTAGCTGTGAACATCTTCACAATGGCAATGTTTCTGTATCGTCCTTTCCAATGGTCTCATGAGCCTGGAACCCAGAGATTTATATGGTAGCTTCTACCGCCACTGTGAATGACATGGTTTTCGGTTATAAATTTACACCAGAAGACATTGTCTTCCTGACATAAAGAGCTCAATGACCCTTACCGTGGAAGCTGATTCATGTGCTATTCTCGTGTACAACATTCAGGATCAGTGAACAACAACTGTTATAAGTTGTAATGATCAGTGCGTAGTTCTCTTTCTTCGTTAGTGCTATTTATTCTCATTTTTGTGAGCAAGATGTAATTTATTTAGTATAGCAGTCTAGATGTAGGAAATGTGTTGGCTGCACAGCCTGTACCTTAAGAGCAATACATTTTCTCACTTTGCCTTTTATTATTTGTCTGTATACTGTCAAAGACTCAAAATACTTTATACTTTTGATATACCTTAAATATTTCAACGCTTCTGATGATACTGTCGTTGCATCATTACCATCATCCTTCATGCTCCCTTGGTGCTTTGTCTTCTCCAAAAGAGTGTATGATACAGAAAAATCTTCATACATGAGTATACAGGTGAAAGAAACATACCCAGTTCTAGTAGCCACAAAATATCATCGTTTATTCTCACAAATTAACATACGGAAGGCACCTTCAAAGTCAATAATACCACGATTGGTTCCCCAGTCCAAGGAATTGAACTCGTACTAAAATAACATTCAGTTTGTGCAAATTCTAAGGCACAGCATAATGTACAGAGGCACACAAAAACAAAATATCCAAATCCATACAAAACCGACATACATACTGAAACTGAAGCATTAGATTCATCACAAACAACACAAAAAGCTACACCCACACAAGACATGCACTGAAGTGGTTCGTCTCATGTCTGTCCTGAAAGCAGTGATTCCCTGGTATAGTGTTCAAGAAAGCTAAATGGATGATCTGCCTTCTCAGATTCAATGCCTAACCCTTCCACTGCAACTCTATTTTTGTCATGAGTGTTTTCTTTCAGAAACTTCTGCCCAAAATCTTTCTTATTTTCCTCTCCCTTGGCATTCCTGAGACAGCATTTACCTAAATCCAAATTTTCCTTCTGATTGTTCACAGCACGACTTTCAGTTATGGAAGACGAATTCCTTGAGATCCTTCGAGTTAACTCACGGGCCCGGTCTCGCTCTTCCTTGAGAAGACATCCTTTCTCGAGCAGCATCAGTATTCTCTCTGATTTCTTTCTCACAGATAGTCCCCAGTCGAATCTGCAATGGAGATTCAAACATAAATAATTATGATCTATTTGGAAGTGGACATGATGCTTGTGTAGATATCAAATGATTGTATTAAATAGAAGGATGAACAGGATCCAGTTTATGCCAGATCTACAAACTAAAGGCTGGAACCCATTAGCATAAATTTCAAATACCTATACAATCTTTTGACGTGAAACCTCACACCATCTCAGATGATCAAACATCAAATATCTAATAGGCAGAAACAATGCAATATTTTATAGAATTGTATATTATAGCATAGGGATAGGAAAGACAAGGTAAGGGGATGAAATGATAATTTCACATGCTTCTTTCATTGACAAAGAGATGGGACTTCTAAGACGTTCTATCCATTCATAAAAATGAAAATGGGCAAGAGAGAGAGAGAGAGAGACTGGATACAAGTTTCAGCTTTCACCATGCTATGTAGAAAACAGAAGCAAATGAAATGACGGCAAGGTTTAGAAAACTAGTAATCGCTATACATTCAGCAATAGCGTTGATTATTGATTTTATGGAAATTAATGATTAATCGGTCTAACATTAATTGGATGGTTAACTTGAAATCATATACTAAGTGCAAAAAATAAATAAAAATAGAACTTCATAAAAAAAAAAAAATAGAGCTTAGAACTAAAATAATTCACCCGTTGATTGGTTACTCAGTGATGAATGACCATTCATGTCAATATAATTGGCTAGTTAGGTATTAATTATTTCACCAATTATAATCCAACTGATTAAAAGCAATTGGTTCAACAGGCCATCCAATCCAATTAAGTCCTGATTGGATCAATTTTCTAAGTTCTGCTTGAGGGACATTTGATATTTGTATCGATTGTATAATCATCATTTCATGAGTGTTATGCAGATATACTTAGCTCATCCATGTCATATAGTTCTTGTTCTTGATAAATAACCAAAACTAAGATATAAACTTTAAAACATCTCATCTTGCAGCAATCTAAGGTCCATCACTCACCCCCTGCCGTCTACATGGTGAAAGCTTCCTGCTTCCTTGATCACATCTTTGTCACTCTGAAACTCCTCGGAGAAACTCTGTGGGCCGTGCATTAGCAGGTGTTCCAAAAGTATCAGCGCATAATAAGATTCTCTCCAGTGCTTCCTGTCAAACCTTGACAACCTTCCCAATTCCCATAAATAAGAAACACGTCAGTAATAAAGCTAAAGGATTTCTGTAGTGAGAGGAAAACCATGCACCTCTTGTGCAGAATCTCCACTACTCTCCAGTAATCATCAACTTCAAATGCTGCCCTTGATATGACACCCATGGTTCTAGCTTCAGGTGGCCATGGGTTTCCATTCATTACTTCTTCTGCTAGTCTGTGAAGTAAACAGTAAAAATACGGATAAAAAGGAACAAGATTAATCATTGGACAAGAGTTTTATTTACAATTCGGCAGGGGTGACATTAGTGAAGGCCAACCGAGCAGCCCTGAACTTCTCCTTCAGGAAGAAGCAGGTTTGCTTCTTCAGCTCATGGAAGGAAAGAGTTTCCATGTTGTTGTTTCCTGTCAATCATCAACTTGGGAAAGAGGTGCAGGATCATATGGGTTGGTTGCATGTATTGATGTCACCAATTAAACAAAAGGTGGTGGACTAGATGAACCAACTGCTCCACTGAAGAACCAAAAACTCACCTAAACTCCCACCACTACGGGAAATTCAGTGTGCATTGGGAGTCCAAGAATTTTCATAATCCATTGTTTCCATTACCACCTAGGCACCAAGTACTGTAATCTAAAGAAAGCTTGTTCAAATTTCATTTGTTATATATATATTTTTGAAAGTAGATTTGTTATATTTTCTCTCCATGCAAAGTTATAAACTTAACTTAGTTAGCTCCACATTGAAGCATATGAACACAACAACGACTACCATGCCTTTATTCCACTCTATGGGGTCAGCAACATCTATCCTTTCTCTCAATTTGTTAGGTTTAAGTCCTTATTATGTGCTATTTTATGCCATTTAATTTTAGGTCTTCCCCAACTAAACCCATTTACATAAATTTGTTCCCTTACAGGGGCTTCCAGGATCTTCTTTGAAAGTTGAAGCATATCAATAGATCTCAAATTTTCAATCGTGAGGTTGTCTAGACAAAGAAGTCTTGTTTGACTCAGTTATTTCATATGTTTAGGGACACCCTTTGTCTCTTTGACTAACAAGGGTGGAGAGAAAAAGAAAGAAGAAAAATCAAGACAAGAAAACAAGAAAAGATAAAAGTAAAATTCTCTCATTTTGAGATACTCATTTTTGTTTGGATGTGGAAGAGAGGAAATATGATTTTTTTTTTTTTTTTGCAATTCAAGAGGGAAGAAAAAAAATACACAAAAAAATTATTGAGTTTTAAGCTCTCTAGCTCTCTCTCATTCACATTCTTAAGTAATTGCCAAACTATAGTAACCTCTTTCCATTTGTTTTTCCCTTTGCCCTTGCTTTTATTATTTCAATTTATGTTTTATTGTTCTTTTTTTAACGAGGCTAACTTCTGGGTCATGGTATTTCTTTTCCTAAAAGATTTTCTCTCTGCAATCTCTTGACCTTTCGGATGAAAATTAAAAGAAAAAGTCGTCAGGATACGAGAATATTAATATAGTGCTTGGATCACACTTGCAACAAAGATTTGCTTGCTTTTTTAGAGTGTGAACATGCAATATATAAAAAGCAGTATGAAATAAGAAAAAAGATCAACAATTGATAAGCAAGCTCATCACTAGGTCATCAAATTAGAATTAAATATTGGTAAGATGGCTGGGTAAGGTGACACACTTCACCCAGCCTGAGATCCACATGGAAAAACAAAAAGACATGTATATGTATGTACAACACCCATTCTTTCAACTAGCAATTATTGTTTTTAGTGAAAATTTTAGCAGGGCCAGCATTGATAGCAGACGTACTTTTTCTTCTTTGGTTACAACTATCTAGTAGAATGATTTTATTTGCCATTAGACGAACAATATCATGCAGAAGTGTTTTATCGATGGAGTCATAAAGTTTTTACAACCTTAGCACGAGATGAAATGAGTAACAACTAACAAGCATGAGTCTTATAGGCTGAATTGATACTTAGGCATAGTGGAGTAGTTAAATGTATCATATCAAAAAGAAAGAAGACAAGTTCAAGAACAACAAAGTGGTTGAAGTTTATCAACATTCTCATGCTTTATTTTAAAAAGAAATATTAAGGTTGAAAACAAGACAAAGCAAACCTGACAAAAATAACAAGAATATCAAGAAACAAACAAATGCTTCATGAGAAAAGGAGGAAATTACAATCTCAAAGTTTAATATGGCTTTTCATATTCATATTCAAAGCTTCAAATGGTCATTTGTGATTCTAAGGCAATCCATGATTTTGTCTTATCTACTGCAACTTGAAGATTCTATCTATAACTTATTTTGCAAGTAGTTTAGAGCATATAAGACAAAAGCCAACATTATATGCAACATTTTGTTAGATTTTTTTGTGAGGAGCCATCGATTTGGTTGTAAACGTATTACAGAGAAGAAAAAAATTATCAATAAGTGAAAAATTATTGATTCTAATTATCAATAAGGCAATCCATCGATTTGGACACCTGTGATAGAAAAAATTTCTAAGAAACTCTCCTCTTGGAAGGCCAGGCACTTGTCTTTAGGAGGCAGGTTGGTCTTGGTTAATGCTGTCTTATCAGCAATTCCCACATATTATATATCGGTCCTATATATGCCTTTAAAGATTGAGAAAATGATTGATACCCTAAGAAGTAAATTTTTATGGAATTCTTTATCCCGAAATCAAAAAGGGTTACACTTAATTAAGTGGTCTAATATTTGCAGACCAAAACAATAAAATGGTTGGGGAATAATTAACTTAAGAAACTTCAGTGCAGCTTTAAAAACTAAGCTGATATGGCAATTTTTCTCCAGCCATCATTGTCCTGTTTGGAAAATACTATTAAGGGCTAGATATCTGCACAAGGGACCTGGAGCTATTCTGAACTCCTCTGCTCCTAACTGTTCCCCTCTGTGGAGCAGTATCAAATAAGGCTTTTATTTCTTTAACTGTTTCACTACTTCCAATGTTTGTAATGGCATTAACACTATATTCTGGAATCAAAAGTGGTGGGATCATATCCCTTTGAAAACCATCTTACCTGAATTATACAATATAGCCAGATTTAAGAAGGCTTCTGTCAGAGCAACTATGGATTTGTTTACATTAGACTTTAATAGATTGTTTAATTCAGCCTATTGTTATCTATTTGATCCTATAGCACTTCAATCTCAGCTAGAATGCTTTGATAACATTATGCAATCCTTAAATTTGGGTACCAGTGAGGACATCTTCAATTGGTTACCATCCAAGAATTGTAATTTTTCTGTGAAGGCAGCATAAAGTTTATTTAATGATGAAGGTCTTCGCAATCCCTTTTATAAATGTTTGTGGAAAAGTAATACCCCTTTGAAAATTAAGCTTTCCTCCTAGTTAGTTATTAATAATAAGAATTTAACAAAGGAGAATCTGCTCAAGAGAGGCTGGTCTGGGTCTTCATTGTGCATCTTTTGCTTTGCTCATACTGAGAGTAATAATCATCTGTTTTTAAATTGTATTTTTGCTAAGGGTATCTGGCGATTTTTTCTGGCTTCTGATTTATATCCTACCTTTTTTCGAGTTGCAGATCTGTTTTCTCCCCATTTAAAATTTGATTTATCATCTTCTAGTTGGACCTTGTTACTTCAAATCATTCTCTGGTTGATTTGGAAAGAAAGGAACAATAGGATTTTTCGTAATTCAGTTAGAACATACTCTTTTGTCATACATGATATTATTTCACTGATGCATTTTTAGGTATAAACGCTTGTTTCAGGTTTCGAAAAGGATGAAATGCTACAATATACATCTGATATAGCTTCACAAATGGTGGAGTCTTCCATCCCCCCTTCTATTCCATCATCCTCAAGATTTCCACCTGAAGAGGATTCTCAGAACAATTTGGAGAATCCTGAGGCGTGATAATGTCTTATATTTTTATGAACTATATCTTCTATTAGCTACTGATTGGTACTTCTAGTTTGGTTCCCAACTCTGATGCATTTAAAGAGGACTCTAAGGCTTGAGGTTCTGTAATATTTTTTGTCATGACAATGTTCTTACTTGACATCTTTTGCCTTTGAAATAATAAACTCCGTTAACAAAAAAAATAAGTGAAAAATGATTTTGTCAAAACATCCAACAAAAAGAAAACAGGAAGCCATCCAATTATCTGACAGGGAAATTATGCCAACTGCCAACCATTCAGTTTTCCATGTAAGAGAAGGGCATTTTTCTTATCCCAATTCTCACAAGCATATGGAATTAAACATATTACAGACAAAACTAAGGAAGCGAAGCCTTCCATTTCACAATCTATCAATTAAAAAAAAATCATAACGTGAAAGCCAAATATCAAAGTTTATAAAATGTTTATGGTAAATAGTTGGTGCATTGTAGAAGTTATTTTTCTCTATTCTCTAATTTACCCCTTGATTTTTGGTAAAAGTTTTCATTCAGAATTTCTTCTTCTTTTTTAAATTTTCGGAATTTCCTGTTACATTGGCTTTTCAGCTCATGTTATTGATTTGATGTTAGTTTCATTTCTATTAGCACATTTTTCCAGTCAATCTACAAATTTGCTTCCTTTTTTGACGGTTAGTATCACTTTAACAACGTACTATGATATCTTGGTTCCTATAGATAACAAGCGTTTTTGATTTCATATTTATTTACAAGTAGTTATTTCTTTTCTATTGTTAATTTGATTGTTTCTTTCTTACGGCGACCGAGTATTGTTGATGGGAAGAAGCAATACTTGTTTGACGCTTTCGATGGAATAGCCATTGTACCAATGGCATCTATCGATTGGCTATCAGAAGAGCTCGATGAAAAATCACAAGGACAACAAGGAAGTACAGGAAACACCAATTTGAGACGAATATCTATAATAAAATTCAAAGAAACGTAAGTTCAAAATTAAAATTAATAGCCAAAAATTATTAATGTAATACTGAAAATCATTAGTTCTTTATATGATAAACTCCGTGTCCACCATAATAACATTCACTAAACATAATACCAAAACTTTTATTAAAAGACAATATTATTAACGTAACATTAAAACTAACTGGAGTTTATTAATGCTCAAACTAATATCAAATAATCACAAACGAGTATAAATTAGTCAAAAACATTTTCTACAATCCTAAATCATATCTTCTAACGATTTATTAAACATTACATCAAGGTTAAAAAAATAAATGTAGCTACAACACATTAACATAAAATAAATATAATCATTGAAATGTAATACCAAAACTAAAACTACAAAGACAAAATTGTAAAATATAATACTAAAGTCGTAGCTTAAAAATTTCAATACAATAAATCCCCCACCAACATGAGTGCCTATCTTCTCGTTGGTCTCATCGACCCCTAACACACTCTCCTCCCATAAATCCTGATCACCTATCGTTGACCTCGACGCCCTCTTCTTTCCCTTGTCACCTACCATCGTCCTTTCCTCTCATCCATCGCTTGCCGTTGCACTCCCTCCAACCCCCCC
>JAMKQA010005103.1:0-37368 GCA_024699735.1 Posidonia australis | reverse complement strand
GGACTCAATGGGCCTAAGTGGGCCTTCATGGGCCCAATTGGGTTTCCATGAATCAAAAGGGCCTTGATAGGGTTAGAGCTCAGCCACTACATCCTCATTCTGCAAAATTAGAAATTTGGGGTGTCTACAGTAATCTTAATAGATTACCTGGGGACAAATGCCCTGGACCTGATGGGTTCCTCATTTTCTTCTTTCAACAATTCTGGGATATGCTAAAAGATGACATAATGCACATTTTTCAGCACATTTTCTCTTCTTCTGAGCCTGATACCCTTTCTCCTTTAAATCAGACATTTATTGTACTTATTCCAAAGCAGATTGGTGCCAATTCAATATCTGATTTCAGGCCTATTAGCTTGGTAAATAGTATATATAAAATATTTACCAAAACCTTAGCCTCCAGGATATCCCCTATACTTAACAATACCTTAGATAGCTCCCAATGTGCCTTTCTCCTTGGCCGTTCTATTGGAGACTGTTTTCTGGTTGCCTAGGAAACCCTTCATCTTATGTACTCCTCTAAGGTGCCAGGTTTTATTTTAAAATTAGATTTTGAGAAAGCTTTTGATAAGGTAAATTGGGATTTCCTCCTACAATCTCTTCAAGGTTTAGGATTTGGCGGGGAAGTGGATTTCATGGATCAAGATGTGTATTACTTCTGCCAAATTTTCTATTCTCCTGAATGGAACATCTCATGGCTACTTTGGATCATCTAATGGGCTGAGGCAGGGGGACCCGCTATCCCCTCTACTCTTTATAGTAGTTACACATATTCTGAACCGTATGCTACACTTGGCTTCCAATCATAATCTCATTAAAGGGATTCAGTTCCCTCATGGGGGCTCTCAAGTTCTCAACATCCAATATGTGGATGACACTATTCTTTTCCTAGCTGAGGGTGTGGAAAATATTGTGAACATTAAACACATCCTTTGTTGCTTTCAATTCTGTTCTGGCATCAAAATTTACTTCTCTAAATCTTCTATTACTGGTATTAAGGTTGGACAGGAAACAATAGATATTGCCTGTAAGCTTTTAGGTTGCAAATCTACAACCTTGCCCATCACTTACTTAGGCCTTCCACTTCATTATAGGAGGGCCTCACGTAGGGAATGGACTCCTGTATTAGAGAAATTAGCTTCTAAGCTATCCCATTGGAAAGCTCACTTTTTATCCCTTGGTGGCAGATTGACATTGATTAATTCTGTTTTATCTGCTATTCCTACTTATTATATGTCTGTCTTGCATATGCCCAGACAGACTCAAAAGGACATTGATAGGCTTCGGTTCAACTTCCTCTGGAAGTCTGACCCTACTGCTGATAATGGCAAACACTTAGTTAAATGGGGTACTCTCTGCAAACCAAAAAAGCAAAACGGTTGGGGGATCCTAAATCTCCGGAATTTCAATCTTGCACTTAAATCTAAATTAGTTTGGCAATTACTTTCCTGGGACTGTCATGCTATGTGGAAAGGGCTAGTGAAGGCCAGATATATGAAGCTATTAGGGCCTAGGGCTTTTCTAAATACTACTTCTAACCACTACTCCCCATTATGGCTTTGCCTGAAAAATAACTTTCATGTTGTTAATTGTTTTAGTTCCTTCCACTTGTGCAATGGGAAAGATGTTCTTTTCTGGGAACAGAAATGGAGGGATGGGGTAAAATTAAAATATTTGCTCCATCAACAATTCTCTATTTGCAGATGGAAGAAAGCCTCCGTTTACAGAATTTATAACATGTTTGATTCTGATCTTAATAAGCTGTTGGATACTTCCAAAACACTATACTGTGATTACAATGTTTTGCAATCCCAATTGGATTTGATGACACAAATTATGCAATCTATCAATTTAGAGGAGGAAAAGGATGTTATATTCTGGACTCCTTCTTCTTCCAAGTTCTCAGTCAAATCATGTTATAACATTCTGAACGATGATGGCCTCAGATTTAATCTGTTTGAGCAGATCTAGAGAACTTGGGCCCCCCTCAAGGTTAAGTTATTTTCCTGGCTTGTTATTCACAACAAAAACCTCTTTAAGGAAAATTTGTTAAAGAGAGGGTGGATTGGATCATCCACATGTATTTTCTGTAACCTATATACTGAATCTAATACTCATTTGTTTATGTTTTGCGAGTTTGTCTCACAGATTTGGCAGTTTTTTTTATGTTCCCAATTATATCCTCAATACTATAACTTGGGCTACTTATATCTGCATAAACCTGCCCTTAAATTTCATTTAAATAACTACAGCTGGTTTGTTTTGATTCAAGTTATTCTCTGGGTAACTTGGAAAGAAAGAAACAGCAGAATTTTTCGTAAAATCTTCAAGCCTTCTCATATTATTATCTCTGATATAATTGGACTAATGGGGTACTAGTTAGATTCTCTTCTACCAGGTTTTGAAAAGGAGGATTTGAGGAGCACACTAGCTTCTATGAAGGCTGCTTACCTCTCAGCTTCTTCAGATGCTCCTCCCACCTCTAATGACTCCTATATTCCTGCTGCTGCTGCTGAAGTTATGGAGCAGTAGCTTATTTTTGTTTTTAAATATTGAAACTTTATTGCCAGCTTAGCTGACTGTCTGTAATATTGGTATGAACATTGCCTAAGTAATTTTGTGATACTTTTGACCCTTGATTCCCTTGGATTTCCGTCCTTGGGATTATAATCTAATACTACATACCATTGCCAAAAAAACGAAACATCTTGGTTGGTACTTCTTCTTTTTTTTTTAAGTTTCTTTATTTTATTAACTTAAGAGAAAAATACAAGATGGTCTAAGTGGTCCACATGAAGAATTGTAAGATCGGTAAACTTTAGAACTTGTTTGTATACAAAATTTGATTAGAATTGGAATCTTAGACCATGTTTGGATATGGAATAAAGACTAAAATAAAGGCAGAATTGGAATAATAATACTGTTAGCAAATCAAAAAATAGAATAAAAGCGGAATAGTAATTTCTATTCTGATTTATTTATTCCAGAATAACTATTTCGTAAGAAAGGTGGAATAAAGTTATTCCACTAAGTTATTTTCATACATATATGTATACGGTGTGCTTATTTTTTGTCTACAAATTAATACATATATAATATAATGTATACATATTTTAAACTAAATATATATTTTAATAATCAAGTTGGTTATTATTAATCTACATGTTTTTCACTTATTCTACTTTTTATCTAAACCAAATATCTCCTTATACACACTTATTTACTTTTAAAAGAAAATCACTTTCAAACTGAATAACAATATCATCAGAATACTAATAATATTTTCCACTTATTTCTACTTTTCTTATTCTACATCTAAAGAGGGACTTGGAGTCAGAGGGAATTTAGAGGAATTGAGTTTTCTTAAAGAGTAAGAGAATATGATTTCTTTTTGACTTTAAGGGAAGAAAATAAAGGAATTGGTGTTTGTGCATGTTAAAGAAATAGTGAGAAAATGAACTTCGAATATATATGAAATTAAAAGGAGATCATATATTTATAAATAAATATTTTCATGTACTATTATTTGATAATAAAGTTTATTTATAAATATTATAATTATTACATAAATAAAATACAAATTATAATGCACCATTATTTGATTATTAATAAATAAAATATAATATTATCTGTAACCATGCCGGCGACAGCCTCGATGTCTTCGGCGCGAAAGGCCAAAATACATGTGGGTCGGCCAAATCACGGTAAAAAAAAAAAAAAAAAATGCAAATGCAGGAGTCGCCGCTTAGTCTATTAAAATGGAAGATAAGGAAAACCATATAAAACATGCAAATCATGTAATGAAAAAGCAGGTCATAAACCAGAAATAGGTAAGGATCCTTGTTACGCACGAGGAAGGTATTAGGCGCCCTCGTGCGCTCGATAAATCGGTCTTTTATAGGTTTCTCATTTGCTTATGAAATGTCGACTTTTCTGCATTTGCTGTACGCCCGAGGGCGATATGCCATGTCATGCTAAGTGAGTGGTGTCTTACGCTAAATAAGGGTGCATGATGTGTGGGGATGTGTCCTATTGTTCAGAAATATCGCTCATAAGTCGGGTCAAGCGTCGATGCAAAGATATCACATGAATAAGATCAAGGATCTAAGTATTTTGAGCGATTTGTCATCCTCACTTTGCTATATGCTAAATGCAATCTAACATGTATGGAAATGACTAAAAACAGAAAAGGGTCTTCCTAGATATCAAGGAAGAAAGCCAGAGAAAGAGGAAAGCAAATCGAAGCAAGAAATCATGCTAAAAACCACGTGAAAATCTACTGTGTGTTACTGAAAACAGGCTGATGCGCTTGTTTGGTGCGCCAGAATGGTGCCCCAGTCTGGTGCGCCACCTATGTGCTCCTATGTGAGCCAGAAAGATGTGCCAAAGAAAATACAGAAATCCATGCAGTGCAAAGTCACATATGAATGCATTCCAGTAAACCATGCTATGCAAAATCCTTTGCAAAACTTGAAAAAATATGCTTTGAAAGTGCAATAAATGCAAGTGTAATGACTTGTGGACCTTGTGCTCAAGGGCTAGTAGCCTCAGACAAGATCCCACCCTATTCATGCTAAAATGTATGCAAGAAGGTTCAGACATGTCTCTGGATCATGGGCTGATGTACAAGGTTCTCCATATTGGAGTAGAGGCAAACAGCCTACCAGATTTTAGCGATGGACTGAACATTCAAAGGGGAAAATAACTAAGAAACAATTGTTATTTAGGGCTGAACACATGCATGCAAAATCATGAGAAGTCAGAAAACCAGCAACAAAAGAATTAGACGCAAAATCATTGGAAAATTATACAAACAGGGATGCAAAAGTGAGTGTTTTGCTCTCTGACCAGTTTAGTGCACCTACATGGTGCGCCAGAGTGGTGCTCTTAGTTGGTGCGCCACTCTGGTGCTCCAGATTGGTGCTCCCCAAAAAATCTAGATCAGACTGCAATCTGATCCAGAATCTGATCCAGGATTGAGATAGGTGATTCTTATTAATGCAGATCAGTTTATGCAGATGATTAAAACTGAAACATGATGAGATGCAAATGAGCAAAGCAATCTTATTATGATGTGATTCAGAAACATGATAAATCATAGGTTCATGGCTGAAAAAATACTTGCATAAGATTCTAAAGATGAAACAGAACATGAACTTTAACAGCCATATGCAAAAAATGAATCATGAAAACTTGGTTTGCTACATATCTATTAGCATGCATGTTCATGAATCATGTACTCTTATGCAAAGAAAAGAAACAAATCAAAGGAAGTAATAAGGTGCAGATTTTCATGCTAGAAGTAAGAAACATGCTAGCAAACAAGGTATAGGTTTGCATATAGAATATCTTGCAAAGGAAACAAGCAATCTCATCATAGAACTCTCATGTAAATAGTAAAAAAATCAGATCATATATGAAGTCTAAAGCATGCTTTATCTTGGTGCTATGGCTGAGATTTAAAGGAGAAGGAAAATAAAAGAGGACCTACCTCTCAAGGTGTTCCTTCTTGAAATATCAAAGATAAAGGGATCCTCGTTGCTTTGGAAGGGGCAAAGATGCTTTGGAATGCGAGGGAATACTCTAGAAAACGAGAATAGGCTGCTGGAAAGAGTATATGACTTGCCCAAGATGCTTGCTCAGATCAGGATTGCTGAAATCAAGGTTTCTAACCTCTTCTAATGGTTGCCTATAGGGGTCCTTATATAGGATTTCCTAAGGGTAATTCCTAGAGGATGCATGGAGCCTCGTAAATGAAAAGCCTGAGAAGATTCCAAGGCATATTCGTTGGTGGAGGTAACAGCCATGAGAGGTAGAAAGCCAGCAGCTAGCAGTCTGAGAAATGACTACGCGCCAGGTTGGTGCGCCAAGTTGGTGCGCCAGGTAGGTGTGCCAGCCTAGTGCTCCAACTAGGTGCTCTCCCCTACTTGTCTGGATTTCTAATTGGGCTGCGGGCCTACCATGGGCTTGTGGTCGGTTTAGCTAATGGGATTCAAAAAGTGATTGGGTCAGCCATGTCCAAAGCAACATCTGGAAAGCTCATCTATGAGTCACCTCAAAATCGGGGTATTTACATTATCGTAAACAATATTTGATAACAAAGTTTAATGAAAATATTATAATTACTATATAAATAATATAAATGTTATAGAATATGATTATTTCATAGTAAAGATTACTAAAATAATTAAATATTATTAAATAATAAAATATAATACTATCATGCACAATTATTTGATAATAAGATTTACTGAAATAATAATATATTATTAAATAAAAAAAATAATACATCATTATTTGATAAGAAAGTTCATTAAAAAATTTATTTATCTTAAATAATATAATATTATCATACATTAATGTTTGCTAATGAAGTCTATTATAACCATCATATCCTTTGAAATTTACTATAGAGCTAGTGTTGGTTGCAAAGTAAAAAGCAAATAGTCATTCCTAGAAGAAATGGTCTATGAAATCATCCATGCATCCATTCATTGATCGATTCATTCCTTGAAGGACGATGATGGTTGCAAATAGAGTTCCATATATTCTTAGAAAACCAACAATTGAAAAAAACAAGAGATAAGATGCATCTTCTTTAAATTTATAGTACAATGGACACATAAGATTGGGAATTAATGAAGTTGTGACTGTGAAGAGATAATTTCAAAGGCAAAACCTAATATATATAATCTCTATAAAAAGGAAATAATTCAGGATTGGATCTTCCTTTTCCCATGTATATGATTTATTAGAGTAGAGGAAGATGAGCCAAGGTCTTGGTCCTGCGAACATCTAAGGGAATGGTAAGCACTTTTACATGAGAAAAGTTGAGTCTCTGGTTAGTACTTATGTTTTAAAATCAAGTGTAACCATGTCAACAACGACTCATGCGACGCGTAAAAGGCCGAATGCACGAAACCGAGCAAAGTCACGGTGAAAAGAAAATTAAAACGAAAAGGCAATAAAACATCAAAAACCAGAGTCACCAGTTCTTGTAACCGTATCAGCGACGACTTGTGCAGGGCACGAAAGGTCGACTGCACGAAACCGAGCAAAGTCACGGCGAAAAGAAAACCAAGGCGAAAAGGCGATAAAACATCAAAAACCAGAGTCGCCACCTAATCTACTTAAAACGGGAGACAAGGAAAACTACAAAAAAAGAAGAAGCAAAAGCTACAAAAGTAATGCATGATCCATGCCAAAAAAAAAGGTCACTATGTACCACAAAGTTGGGTAAGGATCCCTATTACATACGGGAAAGGTATTAAGCAACCCTATGTGCCCGACAAGTCGGTCTTTCTTGATTTTATGTTCGCTTATATGGCTATATTGGCTTAATGCTTGTTTCTATATGGCCGGAGGTAATATGCAATGCCATGTAAATGTGTGTTTATGTCTAATGTTAAATGCTTAATGCTATACTGGTGGAAAACATGCGAGGCGGAAAACTATGCAACTAAATTCTAAGCCATGGTATACGTATTTAGAATCGGAGCGCTTGTGTGTGTCAGTACAACTTGCTTAGAAGGTACGCGAGGTCATCGCACCCGATTCTGAAAACTTCGTATAGTATGCATCATTGCCTAATGGATGTAGTTGAAAAAACCAAAACGATCGTGAAACCATGAAAGGCTAACAAGAATCATACGAGTAAACATAATTTAAGCTCGATTAATCAAGATCGGTAGAAAATCACTAGGGGAAAATAGGCCAAGGAAGCTCAGCCACGCTATACGTGTACCACAAAGTTGGGTAAGGATCCCTATTACATACGGGAAAGGTATTAAGCAACCCTATGTGCCCGACAAGTCGGTCTTTCTTGATTTTATGTTCGCTTATATGGCTATATTGGCTTAATGCTTGTTTCTATATGCCCGGAGGTAATATGCAATGCCATGTAAATGTGTGTTTATGTCTAATGTTAAATGCTTAATGCTATACTGGTGGAAAACATGCGAGGCGGAAAACTATGCAACTAAATTCTAAGCCATGGTATACGTATTTAGAATCGGAGCGCTTGTGTGTGTCAGTACAACTTGCTTAGAAGGTACGCGAGGTCATCGCACCCGATTCTGAAAACTTCGTATAGTATGCATCATTGCCTAATGGATGTAGTTGAAAAAACCAAAACGATCGTGAAACCATGAAAGGCTAACAAGAATCATACGAGTAAACATAATTTAAGCTCGATTAATCAAGATCGGTAGAAAATCACTAGGGGAAAATAGGCCAAGGAAGCTCAGCCACGCTATACGTGTTCTAGACTGTCGGTCAACAAGAGCTCGATACAGTAAGCATCATCTCCTCACTAAGTGCAAAACTAATGCTAAAAAAAATCATGTGAAAGCAAGTATAATGCATCTGGGAATAAAAAAAACAGGAAGGCAAGGATCACGATCATCTGAGCAAAATGCATGCATACAATCAAGCAGAGGGCTATCGAATGAGCTAGCCTAGATACCAAGGAACACACTTGCGTAGAGAAAATGACTTAAAAACATCTCCCTTGCTCCTTTGATTTCGATGGGTTCATATGGGTTTCACATGGCTTCAAGAGCCATAGGCCATTGATGACTTATTCCAAAAGATCCAACGGAAATCCATGGTGTAACTAGGAGAATCAGACAAGAACAGGAGGAATTGAAAAACAAAGAAACCCACAAGTATAGATCATGGCTTTGTGCTCAGTGGCTCAAATGTCTCACACAAGCCTCCATCCATCCTTAAAACCAACGTCTAATGCTAAGAAAAACTACAGGAGATAACCTCCAAGCACAGATCAGGCTAAGCAAACATCCCAGGATAAAACCAACAAAAAAAAACCAAAGCAATCTAGTGAGTAAACATGAACCATCAAACAACATGCTATGTAAAACGAACTAACAAATCCCTATGCAAGGTAAACCAAGCACATAAGCAACCAAACATATCCTATATGACATAAACTCAGACAAAACCATCACAAATGCAACAAATAAGATATGATCCAACATTAAAATACCACAACAAATTGTCAACAACAATGAAAATCAAGCATATCATATGAACATAGATTAAAGCTAAAAGCACTGCTACATGGAAGGAGAGGCTACATGGCAAAAAGAGAGGTATTTACTTGCTTGGAGTGATCTTGTTCTTCCCGTGAATGGCTTGAGATGAGACTTCTCTAGGAAAGCTCGGGTGGCTGGAAATGACTTGAAGGAGGTGGAGAATGGTTGCAGGTTGTAGTGGATGGATGGGTTCGTGCGGAGGTTGGGTGTTGGCTTGCTTTGCTGGTTGGTTGCTAGGTTGGTGTTGACAGATGGGCTACCCGAGAGGAGAGGGTGAGAAGGGCTATGAAAGTGCTGATTGTGCTTGGCTATGGCTGGAAATAAGGGAAGGCAGCCGGTGGACTGTGTTGTGGTTGGTTTGAGTGGTGAGTTGTGAAGGGTGACGGAGGTGAGGTGACTGCTGGTGTTGGAGGAGGAGATGGCTGTTGTAAGGTGGTGTTTAGGAGGTGTGTGGGCTATTGGTGAGCATGGGAGAGTGGAGGAGGGAGGCTTGGAAAGGTACTGGTGGTGTTGGGCTGCTTTGAGGTGGGTTGAGGCCGCTAGTGTTGGAGGAGGAGATGGGTTGTGGTTGTGTTGGAGGAGGAGATGGGTTCTGAGGTGGTGTTGGCTATGAGGTGGAGGTGATGGCTGCTGTGGTGGGTTGTTGGTGATGTGGCTGCTATTTGTGTTGTTTGGGATGAGTGGAGGTGGTAGTGTGGGTGGAGGAAGAGGCCTTGAGAGGAAAGGAAGGGAAGGGCTGCTGTTGGACGGCTGTGAGAGGTGCTGGAAAGGGGTGTGGGCTACGATGATGGCTGGAGAGGTGTTGCACACTTGGAAGGCTCGTTTGTGTGGTTTTGTGATTTTAAACTTGGACTTCGTGGGCCGGCTTCTGATTGCGTGTTTCTGTGCATGGTTGGCACTGTGCATTATGACACTGTGCGTGTGGGCCCGGGAGAGGGTCTATGTGTGGCCCACGTTTGTGGGCTGGTTGGTGGGAGTGAGTTGGTAGTGTAGGTTTGGTATGCTCGTGCGGGATGCAGGTAGGCAGGACGTGCTGATGTGTACACGACCAGTTGCTGCATTGCATGGCTTTATAAGCTCATGCGCCCAGTGCACGACCAGCTCACCCTTCCTCTCCTCCTCTTGCCCGCTCTGCCAATCCCCCTTCCCGAGCACACCATCTCCTTCTCCTCTCCTCCTCTTGCCCGCTCTGCCAATCCCCCTTCCCGAGCACACCATCTCCTTCTCCTCTCCTCCCCTCATTTTCCTCTCCCTCTCCCTCTACTCGTCCATCCCTACTCACCCTTTCTCTCCAGTCTCTCCCCATCTCCTCCCCTGTTTATCATCTGTTCGGTGTGCTTGAGAGTCAACAAAGGTGTGCGACGGTTTGTGGCTGGTTGTGGGAGCTTCGGTGAGGCATCCTTGAGGTCGTGGAGTGGCCGTGGATGCGTGGAGTTGTCGGAGTTGGCTGGAGATCGGAGTTGGATCGCCAAAGAGCTCGTTGGAGGTACGCTCTAGAAAGCATGAAACTGTCAGAAAATGATAGAAATGCATGAAATCTAGATAAATTTATATTCTTAGAATTTATTGTGATTTTATGAGAAATTATTGTTGTATTTATGGTGTTTTATGATGGTGGTTGTGGTTTGGGTCCTTTTGACTATTCTGTCTTTGCAAATTTGTATCTTGATGCATAGTGAATGGATTTTGATTTTGTTTGTTGGGATTTGGAGTACACTCGTGGCTCTACATCTTATGTTTTATTTGAGATTTTTGGCATTTGTTTTGGGGGTTCGATCATAGGTCCCGTTTTAGACGATTTCGAAAAATGGAGTTTTAGGTCGTTTTTTGAAATCGCAAAATTTGGCATACCAAAGTGGAAACGGCATACCGAACCTGTAATTTTTGATATACCGAATCCTTTCGGCATGTCAAATTTTTTGTTAGTTTTGGTCTTCCGGTCGATTCGATTTGTCGAACCTCTCCAGTCGACCAAACCAAGAAAAATTTGGCATACCGAACCCGTTTTTCGACATGTCGAATCAAGACCTAGAGATTTTTATAAAATATAATTTTGAGGGTTTTCTAGATAGGTTTGTATTGTCCCATTGAGATGGGATCGTGGGCCATCAACCCTCCTGGGACACCTGATGTGCCATTTTGCCGAGGTTTTGAAAGAATTTCCAAAAGTTATAAAATGGTTTCAAAGAGATGGATAGCCGTTTTGGAAAATGGTTTTCCTGATTTTTTGTGTGCGGACCGAGACACTGTGGGACCGTGTCGTCAAGGCCAGGGAATGTAAAGACATTCTCTAGTGGTCGGACGCGTCTCCCTAATCGAGGTCAAGGGCCAAGATACTTGAGGCTAAGGCACATCAGGTCTTGGAGGTTTGAAACTCTCT
This sequence comes from Posidonia australis, assembly GCA_024699735.1. Classification (NCBI taxonomy): domain Eukaryota; kingdom Viridiplantae; phylum Streptophyta; class Magnoliopsida; order Alismatales; family Posidoniaceae; genus Posidonia; species Posidonia australis. The sequence goes on along the minus strand of JAMKQA010005103.1, from coordinate 25,935 downwards.
GACTGTCATCTCAATGCTAGAATTGTGGTCAGTAGGTTAAGGTGTCTTGTGGCATGATAGGGAAGTATAATACTCCTATTGTCGCTATGAGCACTGAGGCTCGGGTGTCGTCAGGTATGGAGGTATGACACTCCCTCCTGAGTACCGTGTGGAGGACGCCGTGAGGAAGCGTACCCTGTGATGGCCAATGCGGGTGGGACATGTGCCCCATAGTTGGTAGCGTCCTGAGAGACAGGACTGCCTTCCCAGGGAGGGGTTGGCTTTATGAGGGTTCTCCAAGTAAGGATAATCGTGAGACGGCACTAGACATGGAAATCGGGCCGGGCCGGCCTAGGCCCGCTCGGCCCAGCTTGGGCCCAGAAAAATCTAATGTGGGCCGGGCCGTGCCGGGCCAAACGGGCAGGCCCGCCAAGGCCAGCAGTGTAGGCCCAGTTTGGCCCACGAAAAATCCCGGGCCGGGCCGGCCCGCGCACAGTGAAAAAAAAAAGGGTTGTTGCAGCCGGCCCGTGGGCCCGGCCTGGCCCGGACCGACCCACATGCGGGCCATGGGCCGTGCCGGGCCAATGGCCTGTTGCGGCCGACCCGGTCCAGGCCCGGACGTGCCGCCTGTTCCATGGGCCGGGCCGGGCCGGCCCGGCTCGAATTCCATGTCTAGACGGCACGGCTCCTACATAAGGTGGCATGTCGTGGCAGTGCAAACGTCATGGTACCGGACTGCTTGTAACCATGGCTGGAAACCATAGCCACGAACTCCAACGAGCCATTCCAGCACCTCTAGTGGGTTGATGGGGCAAGGAGGAAGGTGTGGATGCTATGCTAGTGAATGGTTGCAGTGCAATACAATAGGTGGATTAATGCATGAATGGCGGTGTTGTATTTGGTTTGTAAGCTTGATATTCCAAAGTTTAAATAAAAATAAAGTTACAAGACACATGCTCGAATAAAGATGCAAACCAAGGAACATGCAACCCCAAGCCAACCCATTCAAGAACAAAACAAACATTGATTTACATAAGGGATGGATGACTAGGCATGAAGACTTACCTGTGTCGTTGATGGTTGTCCTCCCTGTAAGATATTTAGGTTTCTTTAGAGGAGGGTGAATAGATAATTTTTTAAGTTGTAGTTCAATTTTAATTTTCTTTAGGCAAATTATAATAAGAGAAAGAAGCAATCACACAATGAAGATAAGCAACAATAGAAAGTGCTCAGCGATTTATAGTGGTTCAGCCGATCCCGACCTAGTCCACTCCTCAAGTTCCCCACTTAAGATTTCCCCTTTTACTTAATATCAAAAGTTTACAAGTAACAATTACCGTACTTGTGCCACAACCGACGATCCCTTCTCCCACCCAGAGATGAACTCAACTCAACTTGATTACAACAGTAGCTCTTACAATTCTCTTATGAGCTCCCAATACTTGCCAAGTTTGATGCAATGAGAAAGGAAGCTTAAGATGGCTAGGGAGGATGCAAAGGATGGGATTTTAGCTCAAGACTTGCAACACTAGTAGTATGATAGCTGTGAATGCTTTTTCTGTGCTTTCTAAGGTGTCATTAGACTAAAATTTATAGTGTTAAGCTTAGCTCTAATTGTGTCTAACAACTAGAAAATCTTTTGTCAACTGACAGAAGATTTGGTACGCCATAATTCTTTGGTCGACCGAAATCTGCAATAGTCGAGCAATTCGATATGTTAGATAAATTCGATTGACCGAAAACTATTTTAGCACCGCCCATTCAGATACAATTAGCCGTTAACCCTAATTTTATATTTATTTATATTTTCGGTATGTCAAAGGAATTCGGTATGTCATTTTAGGACTCAGCTCAATATTTTTTTCTTCAATGCTTTTAAGGGTATTCTATCGGGTATTCTTATTTTTTAGGATGATGACTTATGATGGGAGATTATTACATTCCTAGAATTTACATCAAGAAAAGATAAAGAATTACATCAATTTATGTAATACAATGAAAATGACAATTTTACCCCTTGAGTCCTTCTTTTACCTTTCTTCATATCTTCTAGTTCTTTTCTCTGAAGTTTGCCTTGTACCTTGTATGACTTGTCTTGTATGCTTTGTCTTGTTTAATTATGTCTGTCCTTGAGAACATTCTTACACTATTAAAAATATTTATAGAGTCCATATTATTATCATCAAAATAAATAGATAATATCATTTTTCACCAATTTCTCCCTTTTTGCTAATGACAAAACCGTAAATATTTTTAATTCTTCTCCTCCTATCAATAGTAACTTTTTTTCAATTTTTCCCCTTATTAATGTATGTTAATATGTGTAGGGGCCGTTTTTTGTGTTGGTGCCTACAGGAAAAATTCCTGTAGGCAACTTAAGTTAGTTTATTTTCAGTCGTTGGATTCAGTCAACGGTTGAGATTAAATTTTTTTCATTCCCTTTCCCCTTTTTCATTCCCTGGATTTATGTGTAGGGGCCGTTTTTTGTGCGAGGTAAATTATGCTTGAAGTTGCCTTCTCTTACACTATGTAATTAGTATTCTATATGCAGTTTATACACACTTTTTATGTAAATGCAGCGTACAGATTCAGCAAATTTATCAGTCTCCAGAGGGTGATACAATATATGCCGTAGGTTTCACTGGGTCCTCACAAGTTGATGTGTATAAAATTCGCAGCAAAGATGGGGAAATGTTGAAGCACATTGGTGCCTCATTTCATGGCAAACTTTCTGAAGATGCTCTGCTTTTGTATGATGATGTGCTAGTTGCTTTGGATGCCTCCAAATAAAAAATAGTTATTATTGACTTTCAAGTTGGAGTGCCCAGTATCCAATTGTGAGTTGAATTTTTTGGTTCAAAAGGATTGTTGTTGTTGAAAGTTCATGATGCATGAAAGGATATGTTTTTTATGTTCAGATTTTTAACACTTTAACCTCTACCTAGTTCAAGAATATTCTTTCATGTCTTCATCATATTTCTCATTTTTATTATAGCACAAGTGACTTTCTTTCATTGAATTGATGAAATCATTTATGCTCCTTCCAATAAATTTATTTTTCTCACATTTATTTCATGTAATGTGCAGAAACGACTAAAGATACACTTTAACAAATCAGATGCTTGTGAAGGGAGGAAAGGCTTCTAGGCAGGGTGAAGTGATGGCTGCCAATTATGCCTTTGGCCCCCTAGAAGATGATAGTATAATTAAGCATAGGCTTCTCACCCGTGTCACAACCACTAGGAGTGAACCTCCACTGAAAAAGCTTCACAAGAAGTTCATCTCATTTGCCCTTGAACTAGAGAAAGTTGCAGATAATAGTAAAGAATGTGAAAAAAATTACAAGGCTTTATTACAAGAGATGGCCACTTTTGAGCTCCCACTACTTAAAAGTAGGACAGTTGTAGATGCAAATCATCGTGAGAAGGAAAGTCTCACTGAGCTTCAAGAGCAAATTAACTGCCAAATTCTGCAAGCTCAGGGAGATATTGAAGATCTGAAGAAACAACTTGAGGAGAGCAAGATTGAGAGGCAGCACAAGGAGGAGTGCGAGGCTATTAGGAAGTTGATTGCTATGCAACCTCCAAGGTCAGAGACTCAGAAAACCTTATCAGCTCTCTACTTGCTACCAGGAATATTTTGCAGCCTCCTGGAAACAAAACTTCTGCTTCATTTGGTCACCTTTCTCTTGACAAAATTTCGAAGCTAAAAAGGCAGCAGCCTTGACCTTAGAGTAGCTTAACTTAGTGGCTACCTTGACCTCTTGAATTTTTTGTTCATGATTTAAAATTTCTGATTATGAAAGCTGTAAAATTGTTGTACTGTTTTCAGAGAAAAGCAACATCAAGTTCACACTATTCTCAGGCTAATACGAAGAGACGAGATGTGGCCACTCCATTCCTGTTGTACGACCTCGAGGTGGAGACGGCGGAGACGGAAGCCGAAGAAGAAAGGAGACAGAAGCTTGGATGGTGGAAGCGAAGATGGAGGTGGAGACGGCGGAGACGGAAGCTGGACACGGAAGCCAAAGATGGAGGTGGAGACGGCGGAGCGTTGTAAGCAGGAGACGGCGGAGAAGGGCTGTTTCGTTGTAAGTAGGAGACGGCTCGTATAAGCAATAGGGTTTTATCCCTTTAACTTTAATCATAACCGTTGAAATAAATCAACGGATGGGATTTAATGTGCCTACAGGAAAAATTCCTGCAGGCACCAACACCTGCAGTTTCCCGATATGTGTATGCTAATATTTGTCTCCCCCTTTTCGTCATAAGCAAAAATACATGTAAGGATAAGAAACCATATGTGAATGCATGTTTTATGTTGTAAGAGTGCATTTCATAAGCAAGTAACTTAAGATGTATTTGAGATCAATTATAAAGTGTAGTCGCAATCAAGTAGTTCAAACAAAATTTCATTCCACATCAGAATTGATAATTGTTCATAGCTCATAATCGGTTCATACATGATCAAAAACATGAAAAACAGAAGAAAATGAGAGTAGATCAATCTTCCCGTGGAGGCAGAGGATGTTGGAATTTTATGAGCTTCTGATGATATTCTTCTAATTTTTCATTGACTTGTTCCCAACGGTTGTACGAGTCGATGGCATGATCATTGAGCCGAGAGGAAAGCGAGTCGACATTATATTGAAGTTGTTGAATTTTGTTGCATGATGACTGGTGTGCTTCCTCGATTTTATCAAGGCGCCAGTTCATGTGCTCTTGAAGAGATGAGAAGAGGGAGGAGATGTGTTCTTTAATCCTTTCTTCTTCTTCGTCTGAGATATCAGGAGTAGGAACTTGAGAAGAGGTAGGCTGAACACCTTTTGAGGCTTTGGACTTATCCAGAGTTTATTCCATTTTGGCAATGGCCATAGTTCCTAAGGGATTAGTTTTGACTACTAGAAAGGGTTGATTGTGTAGTGGAATGTCACAATGTTGGAATAGGTAGGTGAGAGGTGGTCCATAGAAGAGTTTAGTTTTGACACGAGTAATGAAATGAGTGAATATTCTAGCCTAATTTACCTTAATTTTTTTGGTTATTGCATAGACAGCTTTACAAGTCAATTCACTAAGCTCGTCATTCTGACCCTTCTTTTGGACAATGTTTGCAGTCACAATATATGCAATGATCCTAGCTTCTTTGGTTAACTGATTGATTTTGTTGGGTTTAAATGTTGATCTCTTGTTTGTAGATATGGTTTTATTGATATCGACATAAGACCAACCTAATTCATATATGGAGGTGGTGATGTCAATGACAGAAGGGGATTTTAAAAAGTTGATCGATTAATTGTTCATCAAATGTAATGTCATGGCCAAGAAGATAGGGGGTGTATGTGTCATGGCTCATGGTGAGATTTGCATAAAACATGGAAACTAAGTGTGGGTAATATCTATTGTCACTAATGGATGCAAGGAAAGGAACAAGGCTTTGGAAAGCAAAGGGATGTTCTATGTTCCCATGTTTAGAGAAAATCACCTTTCTTCTGATAAGAACTTCTCGATTTGCAAAGTGCCCACGATGAGCACGTTGAGCTTCGTCGTTGATGAAGTTGAAACCTTGATCTGGAGCTTCATCGGATGAGGAGCTGGCTTCCTTCGTTGCCTTCCGTTTGGAGCCAATAGTGTAGATGTTTTTGGGCGCAAGGTGAGAGGAAGGGTGGATAGGTGAGCACGAGTGTAGGAGGAAGAAGGGTGACATGATTTTCTTGAAGATCGGAAGTCCAGAACCAAGGTCGAAAGAGAGGAGGAGGGTCGTTCAGGCAGTTGGAAGGTGAAAGACGAGTTGAAACCCTAGGTTAGGTATAAATAGATCGACGAAAACGACATTCCGAAAACTTATCGGTAGACCATTTTCTCACGAAAATGGCACAAAATGATATACCAGAAAATATCAGTAGACCTAATCAAAGGAAAACGGTAGATTTAAGGACAAATCGATAGTCTGAAAAATAAATTTATAATTTTTGAATAGGGGTTTTCGGTAGACCGATAAAGATCGGTAGACCGAAACCAGAGAAAACGGTCGATTAAAGGCAAAAACAGTAGACCGAAAGAAGCAAGTGGTTGTTTTTGGATCAGAGGATTTTGGTAGACCGTAGAAAATTGGTTGACCGAATTAGGCAAAAACAGTAGATCAAAGAGAGAAAAGTTAGTCCGAAAATGTAAGCTAGCATTTTTAGGACAGGGGATTTCGGTAAACCGGAACAAATCAATAGACCAAATTAGGGTTCAACTGATAAAACTGATAGAATATCGGTAGTCCAAATATAAATGATATACCGATCAATAGCACATTTAGTAAATTTCGGCAGCCCGAAATTTTTCGCTGTGTCGAAATAAGTATTTTGAGCAAATTATTATACTATATCTGGTATCTTGTAGATTTCTAAATCTATTCTAATTTTAATAAATTGTTGTTCATCAAAAGATTTTGTAAAAATGTCTGCCACTTATTCCTTAGTTGGGATAAATTCTAATTTAATATCATTTTTAAGAGCATGGTCTCTTAAGAAATGATGTCTTACTTCTATGTGTTTAGTTCAAGAGTGGTGAACTAGATTTTTGGATAGATTAATTGCACTTGTATTATCATAAAAAAATGGAGTTGTAGATAATGTTATACCATAGTCCTTTAGAGTTTGTTTCATTCATAAAATTTGGACACATAAACAACCAACTGCAATGTATTCAGCCTCCGTTGTTGAAAGTGCAACACTATTTTGTTTTTTTACTAAACCTTGAAACTGAGTGTCCTATAAATTGGCAAGTGCCACTAGTATTTTTTCTATCTGTTCTTCATCCAGCATAATCGGCATCAATATATCCTAGTAGTTCTAAGCTAGAGTTTCTAAGATAATATAATTCATAATCAATTGATCCTTGTAGATATCTTAGGATCCTTTTAACAGCCTTCAGATGTGATTTCATAGGTGAAGCTTGAAATTTTGCACACAAGCATACACTAAACATTATGTCTGGTCGACTGGCTGTTAAGTATAAAAGAGATCCAATCATTCTTCTATATAGTTTTTGATCTACTTTTTGACCATTCTCATTCTTTTCCAACTTAGTGGAGGTGCTTATAGGTGTCTTAACTATTTTGCTACGATCCATATCAAATTTCTTTAGTAATTCCTTAGTGTATTTTTCTTGGTTTATAAATATTCCTTCTTTATTTTGTTTTATCTGTAAACCTAGAAAGAAAGTCAATTCTTCCATCATACTCATTTCAAATTCTTTTTGCATAATCATTGAAAAATCTTTGCATAAATTTTCATTTGTCGATCCAAGAATGATATTATCAACATATACTTGGATAATTAAAATGTCATTATCTAACTTATTTATGAACAAGGTAGAGTCAATAGCACCAATCAAAAAATCTTAATCAAGTAAGAATTTCCTTAATCTTTCATACCAAGCCCTAAGTGCTTGCTTTAGTCCTTATAGTGCTTTGTTTAATTTGTAAACATGATTCGAATAAAATTCATCTTCAAAACCAGAGGGTTGTTTGACATATACTTCTTCTTCAATAATTCCATTTAGAAATGTATTTTTCACATCCATTTGAAAGAGTTTAACCCCTAGATGATTAGCATATGCTAATAACATTCTAATTGACTCTAATCTAGCTATAAGAGCATAGGTTTCATCGAAATCGATGCCTTCCTCCTGATTATAACCTTGAGCTACTAGCCTAGCCTTATTTCTAACTACATTCCCAGATTCATCTAGCTTGTTTCTAAAAATCCATTTTGTTCCAATGACTTGTTGTTTTTCAGGTTTTGGAACCAAATTCCATACATTGTTTTTTTTCAAAATGATTTAGTTCTTCATGTATTGCATTTACCCCAATATTCATCATCACAAGCTTCAGTTATATTTTTAGACTCTATAGATGAAACAAAGACATAAGTGCCACATTCGTTTTCAAGTTTAGATCTAGTCATAATCATATTGTATATGTCTTAATTTTTAAATAAAAAATAAATATATCGTATATATACAGATGTCGAAATAACTTAACGGAATAGTTTTATTCTACCCTTTCCGTAGAATAACTATTCTGAAATATGTAAATCAGAATAGAAATTGATATTCTAAGTTTATTCTGATTTTTACACAATCGAATGAAATAGTAATTCTTATTTTGAAGTTATTTCGTATGTTATTCTTGAAATTAAAAATTGGTTGAAGGAAAAAGTTGCGTGTACATGGATCGGATCCTAATTCAAAATTCGTCTTTTAGCTTCACTTTGCTTCAAACTTGACAGGTAAAATACCTTGACATCGATGATGGCTTGACAAATATGATACAAAATCTTTGACTAAAGATGAAATTGCCACTTGGTGGTGCATGGAAGTAGCATTAATCCAATTTGGTCAATGTTCAACAATCTTCGTTTTAAGAATCTGAGACAGTTACCAAACAATTCTATTCAAACACAAACAAAGCATATGATTTACGTGACTGGTCTGTTAGTTCTAGTCAAAAGGATACCAACCGGCAAAGTTGAAATCAATATTCTTACCGCATTGCAAGTTGGATTACTTGGATGAACTAATTACCATCACTTGACCAAATGAATAGCTAAGCAGCCTCGTCTAGCCGTCTCCTTCCATTAACAAGAATATATCTCTTGACGACGTCTCTCTAGTGGGCCTTTAACTAATCAATCAATCCAAAGATTGCATGTGGGAGGTAAAGTAATGTGACTTTTATTTAGTAAAAAGGAACAAGTTGAAGGGACTGTTCCACAAAAAACCAAAATAATGGTCTCTGGTCAAGTGCTGTTGGGAACTAAGAGAAGAACCACGTAAGATACAGAGACGAACACACATGCATGGAAGCCGACGAATTCTACTAATGTAATTAAGCAGATGTATCTCGTCGGATCGGAGTACTACTCCTAGCGACCACGCGAGTTCGGATCACTCACATCTTGGTGTTATAACCACCGTGACATATTATATGGTCGGCAAAAACTTTCGTCCACCCAACAATTGCTCGCTCCATCAGCCCACGCAAAGGACGACCACTCGGAAACAATGCAGTCGCTGCCATGCCATTCCATTTGCTGGAGAGAGGTCGACGACGGCGTCAACGTCGCGTGTCTGTAAGTGCTGACCAAGGGCCATCCTGATAATTGATTAGTCAGAGGCCGTGTCTTGTTCTTGCATGCATGGTGGTGGCCTAGCTCTTATCCTCATGCGTCGTGCTGGTTCATGGATGATGCTCGTGGCCGGGCCCTGGCACCTCTAGCCGGGTTGGTGCACTGTCCCAACCAGGAACAGGCCCACGCGACCACCTTCCTCTCCTTCCCATCTCGATCGGCCTCATCGTCAACCACCACTTTAAACTCCAAAATTATTCCCCTTCTGTATTCGAATGTATCAATCAATCACACCCACACAAATGACTGGACTCCGGTACGTACTTTTGCACATGATGCCCACCTCACAGCCCCAGGCTCGGCCGGCCAGTCAGTCCACATTCTTAATCATCGTTATCGTTGGTCATCAAACGGCGGTCCCCCAACTAATCAAACCCATTAATTCCCTTCTTTTACAGAGAGTGCATTTACTTTTCCCACCATCAACCTGGCAGTACGACCGTACGTAAGCTCCGACGTCACCCCAGCGTACCACTCATCACCGTCCCGACTGAAGACCAACAGTTGCACCGGCGTCATCACGACCTCAGGATCGATGCGATGCAGGCGCCTTCATGTCAAGTCAAGCCCTCTTCTCATTCATCGGGTCATCAGCGGATCACCGCATTCTGAACCTCTTCTCTTTCTGACAACTCTGAGAGAGAGAGAGAGAGAGGGTGGGGGAACTAAACAGTTGTGCATGAATGGGTAAATGGAATTATTATATCTGGAGCATGCACATGGGTGGTAGGGAGCTAGATATCAGACCCACGTTCATGTAATATATATATATATATATATGTATATATGAAATATAATCTACATAAGATGACTTGTGAAGAAAGTAGAAGTTTGAAAGTGGATGAATGCAGAAGTAGAAGTAGAAGTAGGTGTCAATTTTAGTGTCATGAGCATCATGGAGGGGACTGGGGAGGACCATCAACCATGGTACTGCATGCATGATCCCCATTTTCTTCTCCTTGGATTAACGTTGACGTGGGGGTTCCATACAGACCGAGACGTCACTACCATGCCGGATTTCCTTGAGATCCTCGTTGGACTCGTGCAAGTAAAATCTACCTGCTCAATGGACAATGGGGCCTTTCACCTTTGGGGACGTCTGGTACTATTGCTGCATTCAAATGAGTTGTGGGCAAAGCTACTTTTAGCTGGCTATCCTTTTGAAGGAGCTAGCTTTGCCAATTCGCCAACTTGGCTTTTTGTTCGGTTGGATTGATTGCGATAATTTAAGGTGCGTAGGAATGTATAATAATAATAATTAATTAATTGATTGATTTGATGAGTTCGTCCCAAAGTACAGCAAAAATCATCACTTTTTTTTTTTTTCCCCCATCTTCTCGAAATTCACTGGCCATTACGAATCCTACAAAAACGTCAACATAAGCTCCATTAATTTGACCGACGAAAAAAAAAGAGCATTCCATACTCCAAAGGCTCTTCTTCGATAGAGATTCCAAATCAGCAGCACGTGAAATACTACTTCTATGTCTACATTCCTGGTCAACAGCTTTTTCCAATGATCTTAAGCTCATGATTCACACATGTCAAATCCAAAATTTAGACAAACTTCATCTGTTAAGCAACCTCTGAGTCAGTCTTGATGCTGATAGGTATTATTATACAAATATATTTTACGAGCCGAGCTAAGTGCTTATTATAACTTCTACTTCTTTTGTTTTTTTTTTTTCAAACAAAATAAATATATATATTATAGTTTTTTTTAGCAACTGCTTCCAGGAACACGGAAAAAAAAAAAAAGGGGGAGAAAAAAGGAAGGCAGCAATCCAAATAGAACCGCCGCAGGAATGGATGTTTTAGAATAGGGTTGTTGTAGGGGATTAAGAGTGGGGATTATTACCCTACAACTACCTTGTTTAAGACCTAAATGAACACCATTACCTTAATGGATGCCATTGCAAAATCTAACAACCCAACTAACACCTCAACTCTCTCTTCCTCTTCCTCTGCCTCTCTCATGGTCTCACTCATTTACTACTTGTACTGCCACCAATCAAATCACAGAAGCCAACCCAAGGAAGCAAGGATAAGGACACCCACCACCACCACCACCCTCCACACCCCCAATCGAACGGGCAAGATCTCATCCGTTATCCACGTGTCAGCATCTCCAACCCCTCCACCCTCCTCCCTCCTCTTCTTCTCCCCTCCGTCCCACACACCCACGGACAGATCGCCCTCCTTCCTCCTCCTTACACATCCAGCGATGGTCGGTGCCCCGACGCCGGCGTTGCGACGGCACACCTCGGCCTGCCCGGCGGCGGCGCTCCCTGACGAGGTCTGGGAGCACGCCTTCTCGTTCCTCTCCTCAGATGCCGACCGCAACGCGGCCTCCCTCGTGTGCAGATCCTGGCACCGGATCGAGCGGCTGTCCCGGATCAAGATCTTTGTCGGGAACTGCTACGCCGTGTCCCCCCGGGCTGCGATCGCGAGGTTCCCAGAGGTGAGGAGGGTGTGGATCAAGGGAAAGCCCCACTTCGCCGACTTCAACCTTGTGCCGTACGACTGGGGCGGGGAGGCGATGGAGTGGGTCAGGGCCCTGGCGGAGAAGTGCCCGTTGCTCGAGGAGCTTAGGTTCAAGAGGATGGTGGTCAGTGACGAGTGCTTGGAGCTGATTTCCACCGCCTTCAGGAATTTCCAGACCTTGGTGCTCACTTCGTGTGAGGGGTTTACCCATGATGGGCTCGCAGCGATTGCTGCCAATTGCAGGTGAAGTCCAGGTTTTGATGGATCTCTTCAATTTGCGCTTTTCTTGTATGAAAAAGTTGATTTTTTTTTTGGGTTTTCTGGAATGGGTGCTTGATTTTGGAGCAAAAGGAACTGTTTTTTGGTCTGCAAGTTAATCTACATCTTGGGTATGAAAAACAGTTTTTTTCTCGTTCCGTATTTGACTCTGAATTTGGGGGACGAGAAGGGGCGGGCTTTTAGTGACTCTGGTGTCTATAAAGTTGAAGTCTTTTCTGCCCTTTAGGGGTGTCATGTCTGTAAAGTCGAAGTCTTTCATGACTAACAGGGGCGTTAGTTGGGATTTGCCTGTGATTTTAGCTGATTAGATCTGGATTGTCCTGATTTGTGATGATTTGTTAGTTATTTCCTCTATGTATCTTTCTATATGAGGGGTGTTCTATACGATCTACATTTTTCACAGCTATTTAATGGTTAATTTGATTATCCGTGTTTTCCATGGGCGATTATCCTTGTCGCCTTATCATTGATATGATGTTTTCATAGAGTAATGATGATTTCACTGTCATCTAACGATGGTGCTTATATGGATAGCATGTAATTCACTGACTACTTGTTTGAGTTCATATCACATTCTTTACTTGGTTCTGTAGAACCTGTAAACAAGTCAAATATGTCCACTTTGTTTTCTTGGTGCATTAATTTGTTATTAAAGAACACAATCTTATTTTCTGTTGGGATGCAACTGCTACATATAAATCTTAAATAGGTGGCTGGTGGTGAGCCATCTTCCATTCTTCCCTGTTGAGTTTTCTCTAGCCTAGAACTTGTTGACTCAGGTTTTCGTCATTACTCCCAAGTGCTGGTGGAACACCAGCTTCAAGGTAGTGAAGTCTCAGTTAGAACGAGTAGTGGTCATTCTAAAACCATCAGCGATTCTAGTTGGAACATCTTTTGTTTGGATTTTTGTAGTAACTCTAGTGGCAGTTGTTCTCCCACAGATATTTATTTTCCCTATATTTGACCAAGGAGTCTGCATCACCCAATTTGTCTCTCTTGAACTTGGATGTAGTAATACTGCAATAGACAGATATTAATTTAATTTGTATTTTTAGGTTAAGATTTGCATACTTTTACACTAGATCTGAAATAATTCAAATGGTTATCAATCTTTCACTAGCCAACATTGATAGTTTGCAATGTTTTGATTTTTCAAACTTCAAATATATGCGAACATTATCATTTCTTACAAAAAACATACTTAAAATTCCTGTTCATTTTTTTACTGCAGAAACCTAAAGGAGCTTGACTTGGTAGAGAATGATGTGGACGACCAGGATGGTAACTGGCTTGGCTGCTTTCCAGAAACATCTACTTCTCTGGTTTCTCTCAATTTTTTTAGCCTTGAAGGAGAAGTGAATGCTTCTATACTAGAGCGCCTTGTTACCAGGTGCACCAACCTGAAGACATTGAGGCTAAACCACTCTGTGCCCCTTAATAGATTGGCCAACCTTCTCAACAGGGCTCCGCAGCTTGTTGACCTAGGCACTGGGAGGTTCTCAGCAGATCCACAACCAGAACTCTACTCTAGACTTAAGTCTGCTTTTGAAGGTTGTAAAAGCCTGAAGGCCCTATCTGGGTTCTGGCAACCATGTGCCTTTTACCTACCTGCTATTTATTCCATTGGTATTGGCCTTGCAACTTTAAATTTGAGTTATACCTGTATAAAGAGCTCAGATTTTGTAAAGCTGATCAAGCAGTGTCCTAACATGTGCAAATTATGGGTACATCATCTTTCTCTATACCTTTATGTTTATTAAACTATTGCTATTTCTTTTAACAGATTTCCTCCCTGTGTATAGGTAATTAGCTTGTTATGTTATTTCCCATTTATCAGTAGATATGGTGTGCTCTTATGTTCGATAAAAGAGTGTATATCATGATAGTCAAAAGAAACAAAACTTTTTCATATCATCATTGGATTAAATATTTACCTTTTTCATCATTGGCAGGTAATGGACCATGTTGAAGATGAAGGCCTGGATGCTGTGGCCTCTTCCTGCAAGTTCCTGCAACAGCTGCGTGTTTTCCCTTCTGAGCTGCATGTTGCGGCACATCCCATTTCTCTTACTGAACGAGGACTTGTCAGTGTCTCAGCTGGGTGCCCAATGCTCAGCTCAGTTTTATACTTCTGCCGTCAAATGACCAATGCTGCTCTCATCACTGTTGCAAATAACCGACCAAATCTGATCTGCTTTCGGCTTTGTGTCATTCAGCCCCGTACCCCTGACTATACCACAATGCAGCCCTTTGATGCAGGATTCAGTGCAATTGTCAAATCTTGCAAGAGCCTTCGTCGCCTTTCGGTATCTGGCCTCCTCACTGATCGGCTTTTCAAATACATTGGGGAAAATGCAAACAGCCTTGGGATGCTTTCAATTGCCTTTGCTGGGGACAGTGACACAAGCCTTCATTATATCCTGTCAGGGTGCAAGAGCTTACGGAAGTTGGAGATCAGGGACTGCCCATTTGGTGACAAGGCTTTGCTGGCCAATGCAGCCAAGCTGGAGACAATGCGATCCCTTTGGATGTCATCATGTTCTGTGAGCTTGGGTGCATGCAAGTTGCTTGCTCGGAAGATGCCAAGACTTAATGTAGAGGTTATCAATGAGAACAGAGGTCCTCGGGATACTTGGTCAGATGATTGTGCTGTCGAGAAGCTCTATGTATACAGAACAATTGCCGGTCCAAGGTCAGATGCCCCAAACTATGTATGGACGGTGTAAGACTGCTGTCATTTGCAGCCAACGAAGATAATGATCCCACCTCGGCACCAAAATTTTCCTAAATGCTGCATCATTCTGGATAATGACTGGAGGTGGTGTGACTTGTTTCATAATTTTTGGTTCTAGCCAAGTAGTGGGTAGATCACCCGAACCAGTAGATCAACATGGTTACAGTTCAGGAATGCATGATATGAGAGTTAAGCTTTCGTGGCGATACCGTTGCTTTTGTTTTGTTATAAATCAGGTGCAGTGATAAGAGAGCTGTTACGAGGCTTTTTTGTTTCCCCACTGATCAGGACCGTAGTTTTCTTATTATTATCCTTTGGTTTGTTAAAACTCATCGGCATTCTTTCAGATGCAAGTGTACTTGGGCCAATGGAAATTCTATTGTGATCTTAATCATGGTTGAAGCTGAATATTCTTTGTAAAATTATTCAATAGCGAGCATCTATTGTAGAATATAATTTATTTGAGCAACGGAAGCCCTACGAATCAATGATAAAATTTCCGGAGTCTTCTCAAAAAGGCTAAATGGAAATCTTTTACTTTTAGGGTGTCCAACATTTTTGCTTCAATCCACTTTTAGTTGTATGCAATGCTTCTAAATTGTATCAGTCACCCTCGACTGATTCTGCAAAGAAAATTGTTTCCTTCTCTAGAAAAGAATGTGATGACATTTGAATACCGCAGGCTTTCAAATTTATATGTTTAGTAGCACCACGTCACTTGGTTCAAAACCTTTTATCACAAATAAGTAATCAGCATCTTGGACGCACGCTCCACTCAATCCACGACTGAGAAAATGAAGGCATAAATGCCTGAAAAGATTAGTTAGTTTCACATTGCTCCATATACTAGACAAGTATATTTGTACCAGTATCCACTTCACAAAGACAAGAAAAATGCATCAGTTTGACCAAAACTGTGGGAGCAGAGAGTATTTGTATATATTCTGATTTTCCTTTGTGAACTAGACTTGTAGCATCTGTTCTTTCACCTGTGTTCATGCAGGAACGCATTGGGTCGAGAAGCCATAATCTCTGTTCCTCCTGGCATCCTCTTGTTTCAGACAAATAACTCATCTTTGTACCCAAAAAAAAGTAGCTTGTCGAAATAACACCATGAGTAAAATCTTCATGTTATCGCTGCTAATCCTATAAGATCATCATCTGCAACGCTTGGAGCAGGGGCTGAGGCCACACCACGAGGTTTAGCTGACAGCAGAACAAAGCCATGTTAGCAAAATGTACACTGTTGCTTAACCTCATTGAGCTTGGAGTATGCAATACATACCAACCACTGTTCAAAAGAATTTCATAATGTATCTAACATGTTTGACATAACAGGCCTTCAATTTTATCATTTTTAGAAGTAATTTTTACATCATACAAGTCACATTAAATTTCCAGAAAAATAGAAAGGTAATTGACTAAATACACTAGTCAATTCTCTATTACTTGTGTCATTTTACACCCTCTTGATTTCTATGTCCACACGGTGTAATGTTTACAAGTATAAATCACTTTCTAGGGCCCCATGCAAAAATGAATTGAAACTCCAGATTCCCTCAAAAGCAGAGTTTTTTTCTGAAGAATCCCTCTAAAGCACTACTACCACAGTACCATATCTTTTTCAAAACTTGATTTCCCATGTTACAAAAAAGAGAGGACAAAAATAACATCTGTGTTAGAGTTAACATATTATGTATTAGGTGTAGTAGGTTATTAGGTTATTGGATATTTATTTAGTTTAAAGTATCTAATTCGCCCATATAAATATGTAACTCTACAATCAGTGAAATATATGTCTTTTTCTCGCTTATCTTTCTTTCTACATGATACCAAAATCCAAGGGAAAATCCTAGGAAACCTTTTCTTCACCACCACCACTCGCCGGCCACCTCCAGTCGTCGGACCACCTCCTCTCGCCGCTGGAGCCGTCAGTTCTGCCCTCCAAGCTAGCCGCCGACCACTCCAGCCCATTTTCTGCTGGTCTACGTCCACGGCAAAGGCGCTAGCCATTGTCCATTCCCTCCCCAGGCCTCTCCACCCCCTTCTGTAGTGCCGACAGGGGGTTCCAGTGCCCCTAGGCCGCCGACGAGGCAGTCCAACCTCTGTTTTGTCACTAGCTAGCGTCTCAGGCCATGTGTTAGGCCTCCTCGTGTCTTTTTCATTGTTGCGTGTGTGTGGATACGTGATATCCACACGTGTTCGTGCCTCTGTGTTAGTGTCTCCGAAAGGTGGTTAGTTATTTTAGCCTTGTCTACACCAAATCAATGCCTTTTCCTATACCAGTATAGTGAAATTAGACCACCTATCCTACTGTTTATCATGGCTATCTGTGAATCCTTGGTGAAAAATCTCAGTGGAACCTTTGAAAAACTTAATGGCAAGAATTATTTCCATTAAGCACAGAGTTTTGAAGCATTTATTGCAGCACATCGCAAAATTGATCATCTCACCAAACCTCTTGATAGTAAAGATGCAATTTATGATGACTGATTTGCTAATGATGCAGCTATTGTTTCTTGGTTGGTAAATAGCATAGAACCTACGGTTGCAAAAGATGTTATGATGTTGTGACCTACAAAGAAGATTTAGGATACGTTGTGTCTCACAAATGATCACGAGAAGAACATATCCAGAGTTTCCGAGGTCTATGAGCAGTTGTTCACTCTACGACAGGACAATCAGTCTGTTCAAGAACATTTTACACTACTACGGGCTCTACTTGACAAGTTTGAAGTCTATCAATCCTTGACTGCTGATATTACTCAGATGAGATAGTATCGTGACGAACTAGCTGTGGTGATCTATCTTTTCAATTTAACTCCCGATCTCAATTCTCAAATCAGAGAACAAATTCTCAAAGCTGACAATGTACCTAATCTACAGTCTACCTTTGCTAGAGTCTTGCATATTTCCATAGCTATGTCTTCTCCAGTGTTAGATCAGTCAACTATGGCAGCTATGCGTGGTCGAAGGCGTGATGACTCCCGTAGGCATACAGATATTAGAGGACGCCTTCGTTGCACTCATTGTGGTTGAATAGGTCATCAAGTCAATAGATGCTAGAATTTGATTGGCTAGACCTT
This sequence comes from Posidonia australis, assembly GCA_024699735.1. Classification (NCBI taxonomy): domain Eukaryota; kingdom Viridiplantae; phylum Streptophyta; class Magnoliopsida; order Alismatales; family Posidoniaceae; genus Posidonia; species Posidonia australis. The sequence continues at coordinate 8,195 of JAMKQA010005103.1, read as the reverse complement.
CCACAACACATGTTACCACTGAAGTAACACTATTAACTTCTATCAACGAAGAGCAGACAATTACCATTTCTCAAACTGACTATGATCGACTCCTACAGTATTAAAAGTCACCGACTCCGCCACCACTGCCTCTCATTTTCCTTCCACAGGTATTAGTACTCTCTTGGCCTCTAGAGATCCATTCTAGATCATTGATTCCAGTGTCTCGTTTCACATATCAAGAACAAAAACCTTGTTTACACGTTTGACTCAGCTTTTTGATATTTGATTTGTGGCCATCACTGATAGTCGGCTTTGCCTTGTTATTGGAGGAGTTGTGCAGACCTCTTCTTAACTTTCTCTTGAAAAAGTTCTATATGTACCTAATTTCCCTATTAATCTCCTTTTTATTAGTAAGCAATTGCTATTACCTTTGTGCTATTACTAAGCAATTGCTTTGTTATATTATCTTTTCTCCTTTTCACTACACGTTTCATAATTTACTAATGGGAAGGAGGATTGGTTTGGACCGTGAACGAGGCAATAACATGTACCTACTGGTCAGTAATGTTATACCACAAGCATTAGCGTCTGTGGCGTCTACCCCTGAGCCTTCTTCTTTGTAACACTACCGGTTAAGTCACCTTTCTCATCAAAAGTTGCAGCAGACTTTACCATGGATTTTTGTTTCCTCGTTTGATTGTGAATTGTGTCTGTTGAGTAAGCACCATCATGCTTCTTTTAAACATCTATGTCTTATATCAAGTCCTACGTTATTTGAGTTAGTCTATTGTGATATCTGGAGTCCTACCAGAGTTCCATCTGTGTTTAGTCATTGTTATTATATTATGTTTATTGATATTTTTCAAGAGTGTTTTGGGTTTATTTGCTTAAAGATCAAAGTCATATTTATGATGTACTCAAAACGTTTATTACAAAAATAAAAAATCAATTTGATGTTACTCCAAAATACTTACGTACAAATAATGCTCTTGAAATTTGTTCAATCCAAAGTTGAATCTTATTGTGTATCCTTCCTTAAGTATCATACATCAGACTACTTGTCCTCATACGTCTCAACAAAATAGGATAGCTGAGTGCAAATACAAACATATACTTGATATCACTTGTACCATCATGTTTCATATGAAAGTTCCCAAATATCTTTAGTCTGATGTTGTTCTTATTGCCACATATCTTATTAATAGGATGCCTTCTACTCCTCTAGGCAGTAAAATACCTCTTCGGTGCCTTCAGCCAGATACCACCTTGTTTCCTTTAATCACTTGTGTATTTGGGTGTGTTACCTTTATCCAGGATTTCTCCTCTAGACTTGATAAATTGTCTCCCAGGTCTATCAAGTGTAATTTTGTGCGTTATTTCAGAACTCATCGAGGTTATCAGTGGTTTCATTCTTCGTCTAGACGATATTTTGTGTCTGCATGTTACCTTTTTTGAGTCCATGAATTATTCTAATGATTCTACATCTACCGATGATTCGGTTCCTCTTCCTTTTATTATTGAGTCCTCTGTTGCAGATCACCAAGATACCCCCACTATTTGTACAAAGACCTCTCATCCTTTACAAGTATATCAGCGCTGTCAGCAAACACCAGTGCCTCTCACGACAGAATCGACTTTCTCTCCTAATGTAAATCCACTTCTCAATGATTTTGACTTACCAATAGTCTTTCGAAAAGATATTCATTCTTCCACTGCTCATCTAATATCTAATTTTGTTTTCTGACTCTCTTCATCCTCATTTCTGTAGTTTTGCCTTATCTCTCTTCTAAATATGTTCCCAGGAATCATCAAGAGACACTCTTACTTTCTCAATAGAAGGTAATAATGGATGAGGAGATAACTGCATTAGCAGCCCATAGCATTTGGAAGATGGTGACCCGTCCTGTTGTAGCTAACGTAGTCACTTGTCGATGGGTCTATACTGTGAAGTACAAGGCTAACAGTACCATTAACAAATATAAAATTAGATTGGTTACTCATGAATTAACAAGACATATGATATTAATTATGCAAAGACATTTTCATTTGTTGCATGCCTTAATTCCATCAAAGTCATTTAGTCCATTGCCATCAATAATTCTTGAAAATTGTGCCAATTAGATGTCAAGAATGCTTTCTTACACAGTAATTTGATCGATTCTGTGCTTATGGAGCAACCTCCAAGGTATGTTGCTTAGGAAGGTATAGAGTATGTAGACTAAAGAAGGCGATTTATGGTCTTAAACAGAGTCCCGAGTCCCAAGGCCTGATTTGAAAAATTCAATGATTGAGGATTTCCAGAAATGTGTTGTTGATCACTCTGTGCTTTACAGGAAGACTTGTAGTGGATGTGTACTTCTTGTGGTCTATGTTGATTTGTACTAGTGACTGGTAATGATAAAGAGAGCATTGAAGAAATAAAAGAACACCTTATGACACATTTTGTCACTAAAGATATGCAAAAACCAAGATATTTTTTATACATAGAGTTTACTTATGTAAATGAAAAAAAAGACTGTCTCAGAAGAAGTATGCCTTTGATCTTCTCCAGGAAACAAGTCTTTTGGAGTGCAGACTGGATAATACTCCGATTCAACAGTCACCATCCTTCTGGGACACCTATTCAAAACTGTTAGAAGACCCTGATTAGTACAAGAGATTGATTGAGAAACTTATATATTTGACAATGACTTGGCCATATATCTCATATCCAATTAGCTTGCTGAGTCAGTTCATGCATGAGTCTAGAAGAATACACTAGAATGGAGTCCTACATGTTCTTTCCTATGTTAAAAATGCTTCAAGATTGATCTACAAGAAAAATGATCATATGGATATCATAACATACTCAGATTTAGGATATGCAGGAGATCGAAGAGATAGGAAGTCTACATCTGGTTTCTACACATATGTAGAAGAAAATCTCATTACCTAGTGCAGCAAGAAGCAGAATGTTGTATCTCGATCTAATGTTGAGGTAGAGTATAAATCCATAACTCAAACAACTTGTGAGATGATGTAGATCAAATCTCTCTTGTTGCAGCTTGGTTTTACCGTTAAGCTGTTGATGTCGATGCATTATGATAATTAAGCAGCTATTTTCATTGCCAACAATCTTACATTTCATAAGTACACAAAGTACATAGAAGTTGACTGTCATTATGTGCAAAATATGGTGATAAAAGGAATCATTTCTACGCTTTACACTCAATCATCAGGACAGTTGACTGACATTTTTACAAAAGGATTGAATATTGTAGTTTCTGAATCGTTATATACCAAGTTGGACATGATTGATATGCATGTTTCAGTTTGAAGAGGAATGTTGGTTAACTTATTATGTCTTTAGTGTAGTGGATTATTGGATATCTATCTAGTCTAAGGTATCTAATACTCCCATATAAATATGTAACTCCACAATCAGTGAAATAGACTATCTTTTTTTCCCTTTTCATTCTTTCCACAATCTGAATGGATCCTTAACGGCAATAATGCACCATTTGATTGAGCAGTTTCAAGCATTTAAAGAGCATCAAATCACCATGTGTAACGTGGATTAAGGAATAGCACCGGAACACAAGAAAATGCATCAACTCAGAAAATAAGTAATAGTATGCCCACCTGAAACATTCGTTATGACATTAGTGATTTTCTGAGAAGCCAGAGCTTTGAACTTATTTCCTGTAGCCAACAGAAGCAAGCTTCTCATATGCTGCTTTTGCTCTTTTGGGCTACTTGTTTTTGCGAGAGAATCCTCAAAAGCAAGTAAATCAGCAGTTCTAATACCAGCAAGTGATAGCAAAACCTGTAATTTAAAAAAAAATCATCGGCTCTGATACCAGCAATGCTGTTGATATTGTAGACAACTCTAGATGCAAATCGTAATTTAAGCTTTCGAATTCTGACTGACCTGTCTAGGAGCAGGATCTCTACCAGAGAGATATACAAATATTTCACGACAAAGTTCAACAAGATCAGAACTAATAACAGCATTTGACTCAAGTGTTAGACCTTGGAGGACAGCAGAAAACAAATCTTTTGCAACAAATTGCTTGAGTTCAGCATTATTTGTTGTAATAGACAGAAGAACTACAGTTGCACAGAAGGAAGCAACTTTATTAACAGCCTCACCATCCGTCCAAGAAAAGGCTTCTATGGTTATTTGTAGAACTGGAAGAGTTACACCTTTATGGATCAGGAAGAAGCTGTGGATTAAAGATCACTTTGTAATTAGTTTAGCAGTAATACTTTACAGACATCAAAATGAAGATCACAAGTTCAAAGATTAAAGAATTTGAAGTGAATTATTCCTGAAGTGCAGAGATAAATGTTAAGGTATCCCCATTTCCACAGTGGCTTAAAAAGTGTAAATATTACCAAGTAAGAGAATCTGAGACAAATGCATCCAAGTCTTTCAGTGAAGATGCTTCAGCACGTAGCACATTTCCAAGTTGTTCTAATGATGGAATTCCATTATTTAAAGTTGGAGAGGCTACAACTGAAAGGAGTTGGCAAACCTCCCGTGTTAAAGCACGAAGTAACTTTTCCTCCATCACTTCCACTTTTAGATCCAATCCAGAAAGTATACCAAATATATCTGGCACCTTTGCTCTACCTTCCTTCAGAAGACCTGACCATGAACAACTAAGAGCATGCTGACAGTGAACAAATAATGGAACCAGAAGATTTTCTAGCCAAATCTCCCGTAAATTTGGAGGGCAGTATCTGACAATAGGAATAACTGCCAAGTGGACAAGCTGGCGTAAATGCCTAAACTCCATTGATTGCACGTTTTCCATTATAGCTAAGGCTACACAAGAACTATCCAAGCATTGAAAGAAGCATTCTCCGATGGTTGCTGACATGCCTAAAACATTATAGCTGCAGGAATGGAAGTAGATTATATACTTGTTATAATTAGTTTAATTGACATGTAACTACAAAAATATACTCGTAAACAATTGTGTAAGCAGCCATAAATTCTAATTACTTCTGAAGACAACTGATAAAGCATCTGATTGAATAGGTTGAATGTCATATGCCAGCCCATGTGGAATAGGCCTAAGCCCTTTCCATCTCATCTCAACAAATTCTGAAGATATGAAACTCTTCTGAATTTGTTAACAAGATTGCTATTTGTTTATATACTTTAAACCCTGTTAATTTCCAATTGGCTTACATAACAAGAAATCTATTTATTTATACTTTAAAATCATAGATTTCCATTTTTGAATATTCAGTGATATAAAAGATTAAACGAGTAAAGAACACAAAATCTGACTGGTAACATGCTTTATGCTAAAAAAGTGTTACGATCAAGTCCCAAAATATTAAGTTTCCAAGTTAAACATCACCTCTAAAACAATGCAACCTGAAAGTTCATAATGCTAAAATAAGCACAAATTCAAGGAGCTGCAAAAAAGGTAAAAAGCTCCATCTTGTGTCAAAAGCTTGAATGCAGATGAGTTACCCAATTTATAGCGTATTCGCAGTCAGTTATCAGGAGAAAAGCCACTAACGTAGTGGATGAAGCTTAGAAAAAGAACCAAACTCTCATCAACAAAACAATCACAAGATGGATAATGAAAAAATGATACTTCCAAGTTCTAACTTACCCGCTGTCACGGATACCCTTAAGCCAGTTCCTCAAATCATTCTCAACTGACTCGGCATGTCCACCAGCATTCATTTCAATCTGAGGCCCATCTGTGGAAGCTGATTGACCCTTGGTCAATTTAGAGATCGTTTCCCCAAGAAGACTGGCCTTCTCGGCATGGCTCATGCTCATTGCTGCTCTTAATTCTACAGGTAAAGACTCAGCTATTTGATGAGACCAAAGTGAATGTATGCAACGAAGCAACTGTAGATAAAAAAGGCATTATAAATCACATTGCTGAAACAATGTGATCATCTAAAAAATATAAAGAATGCCTGCATAACCTAAAAATGGAAGCAATTGCAGGCTTTTATTGATATGCATGATGTCAATGCATCAAGAACGGAATGAAACAACATAATCTGTTGTTATACATTATACCAAGTACCTACCTTTAAGAGGGGAGGAAGCATCCACGAAAGATGCGAAGACATGGGATTGTGAGGTGCTGAACCATCAACAAAAGTTTGTAGATGTACATTACTCTTCTTAGTTCCTCCACTTCTTTTCAGGGCTTTCTCAAAGAAAGCCACCATGTGGAAAATTGACCACATAAATTGCATATCGGAGCATAAGCGGGCCAAGCCTAGGGGATCGGATAAAAAGGCAATCTGCCATTCTGCTTGTATCCACTGTTTGCTCAAAGGCTCAAGTAACCAAGCTAAGACTTCTTGTTGCTGTTGAACACTGCATGCAGAACAGAAGGAAAATGAGATAATCTCAAAAATATATCACCAAGCAAAAATAATGGAACATCTCCAAAAGATCATGATTCATAAATAGTGTTGGCTAGGTGGGTGTGTTTTACCCAGAAGAAGATGCCATGACAAGAAATGCTTCAGATAGAAGATTACGCTCACCACGAAGCAGACGGCCTTCCGTTTCAAGATATGCCATGGTGTCAGCAATGGTCTGCAGCAAAAATGATATTTGGGGAATGAATGATTAGTTATACTAAGCAAAATATTGAAAAATGTTTTATCCTGTTACTTGCCATAGTTAGAATTGAAATTCAACAACCAGGAAGACACCACTCATTAAGAGTGTCCCAATGTAGACACAACTCAGATCAAGATGGTTCATGTATCTTCTTGATGATTAACACAACCAAGAATCTTTACAAAGGTTGCCAATCATCAGGATTACATCACTTGATATAATTAGAATTGAACCTTATCGACTAGTTTTCATAAATCTGAAGTCACTCAATAAGGTGTCCTTATGTAAACATAATTTATGTGAAGATTGTTCATCTATCTACTAAACAATTAAAATAACTAAATATCATTACTAAGGTTGCCAATCATTTGGAATACATCCAGCTAGTACTGTTTTTCTTTTGAAGAACAGCTAGTACTGATTATTTGGTCATGATTATTAGATGGTGCTTGATAATTTTTGGATATCAAGATCATTGTATGTCATTTATGGTTTAAAAATAGTTAAATACGGATAAAACTTCTTAGAAGAGGATCTTCAGGGTGCTTTTTGAGAAAAGACCACCTTCAGTTTGTCCAAAAATGGTTACCCTCATCTTCATCTTCAGTATGCTAATTATTGTGTTCAGCAGGACCAATCAAAAAATGATCATTTATTGAGGTACAAAATTTTTATGTGAAGTACAACAAAATAGAAAATGATTCAATATCCATAGATATTTGCTAGTCTATTTATCAGTCTTTCCAGGTTCGAGCAACCTCCCAAAATGGAAAAAGTTAAAGAAAAACGAATTTTAGACAATCATCACTAATAAAATTTTATCTGACTGAAAAAGCATTAAAAAATTTCTCAACTGCTTGGAAGAAACAATAGCAAATCTCATTTTAGCAATTGATTCTTTACTGTTCAATGGTTAGAAGTAGGAGTCACTTGAAGTTGGAAGGAATGACATTAGAGGACATGAGACCGTGACACTCGCATAGTTGAGAATATCCTTTGGACATGTGTTACTTTTGCATACACTTGTGTCTTCAGTATAATTTTAAATGTTGAGAAATACAGTAAATTTACGAAAATTCACAAAAATGGTCAAAAAACTTAAAATTTCGATTTGAAACTCAAGGATATGCTATAAGTAAGCAATAATCTACTTTCTGAGCTATTTAAATCCACTTTTAAACATGTATCACATTAAAATACGCTACATAAGCTAAATACAAATATCCTGAACTTGAAAATGCTTAGTACATGCTTAAAATAAAGAATCCTCACAACAATTAATATGGAGAAAAAGTAGAGATGAGAGAATACGTATGTATTGGAGATGTAAAGTTTAATTGAGGACCACCTTATATGGTTATATGGGTATATAGATTTTCGTGTTATTAGATATGTAAGTTGTAGACACTCCGATTTTGAGGTAACCCAGGAATGAGAGTTCTTATGTTGCTTTGGATGTGATCAGCCATTAAACCTAGCCCCAAGCCTATTAGCAAGCCAGAACCCAGAAATCTGTGACTTAGCTGCGCGCACCAAATTGGCGCACCAAGGTGGCGCACCTAGGTGGCGCACCAAGGTGGCGCATCAAGGTGGCGCACTTAGGTGGCGCACTTAACTG
>JAMKQA010005102.1:0-44246 GCA_024699735.1 Posidonia australis | reverse complement strand
GTGAGGAGGATGGAAATGAAAACAATGCACAATATTACAAGTATTTCTCAATGGTAGCTCAATGGATCTCAATCGGTGTCTCTTCCAAGCCTTGTACGGGTCCTATTTATAGCCGTAGGATCGCCTCGATATGTGTCTAACGACTATAAAACGGTCGTAAACAGCTAGTTGAACGGTATACCGTTTTGACCACGGTATGCCGTAAAAGACCTTTAATCTTCATCTCACGAGCAAAACGGTATGCCGCAAATCCAACGGTCTGCCGTTTGTTCTTGAAACTGTATACCGTTTTGTGACGGTATGCCGTTGAATTGCATTGTTTTCTTTTTCTCTTCTGATCCGGAGTCCCGCTGCTTCTGCCGTTTTTCCCTGAAACGGAATGCTGCTCCATCCACGGTATGCCGTTTTCAGTTCATCTTTTGTTCTTGCAGAGTTCCGTTATTCATTCTATTTTTTACTGAAACGGTATGCCGCTACTGATGCCGGTATGCCGTTTATGATTCTTTGATAAAATACTTGCATACATATTGGATTTATACAGAAAGCACTTTATATCTTTTTCATACTTTAATAATGATGAAAATATGGACTCACAAGTAATCATCAAAATTAATGCAATATTTCTAACAACTTTTGTCACTCACATTTTCTTCGTGGTTTTGTGTTGCTGGTGCAGACATGTAGATGAGTTTTAGCATAGTCCATATAGTCCAAAGTCTCGTAGCCGCACACACAGGTTCCTGGTAGTTGATATTTTTGTTTAGCTTTTAATTTCCTATAATTTAATTTGTTTTAAAATATTGTGGGAATTGGGGGTGTTGCAAGTTCGTTGTGGTTTTTGTTAATGACGTGCTGGTCTACTTCCTTAATATAGAGACTCACGCCTTGCTTCTGAGGATGGTTTTGGATACTCTAAGGCGTCATCAGCTAAACGCCAAATTCTCCAAGTGTGAGTTCTAGCTGAGTGAAGTTATGTTCCTTGGTCATTTGATTTCTAGAGAAGGCATCAGAGTGGATTCGACCAAGGTTGAGGTGATGAGTAGTTGGGAGCGACCTAGTACTATGGCGGAGGTTAAGAGTTTCTTAGGTTTTGCGGGCTATTATAGGAGGTTTATCAAGGATTTCTCCTCCATAGCTACGCCTTTAATAGCGTTGACCAAGAAGGGAGTTCTGTTTTATTAGGACCAGAATTGTGAGGTGAGTTTTCAAGAGCTGAAGTCTCATCTGGTTTCTGCGCCTATGTTGACTTTGCCTTTTGGAAGTGGTGGCTTCACTGTGTATAGTGATGCTAGTGGTGTTGTGTTGGGGTGTGTTCTGATGTAGCATGGCAATGTCATCGCATATGCTTCGTGTCAACTGAAGGATCATGTGAAGAACTACCCGACCCACGAATTGGAGATGGCTACCGTAGTATTCGCTCTCAAGCTTTGACGATACTATCTGTATGGAGAGCAGTTTGAGGTCTTCACCGATCACTAGAGCTTGATGTATATTTTCACGCAAAGGGACCTCAACCTGAGGTAGTGTCGATGGGTGGAGTATATGAAGGACTATGATTTCAGCCTATCCTACCACCCTGGGAAGGCCAACATAGTTGCCGATGCCTTGAGTCAGCGTACACATATGTTGGCATGCCTAATGGTTAAGGGGTGGACCATGCTGAAGGATATGGTAAACTACAGGTCGAAACAAGAAGCTTGGGGAATGGTTGGTGCTTGAGTGGCCAATCTATCTGTTCACTTCAAGCTGATAGAGTTTATTGTCACCTATCATCAGCTAGACTGTTTGTTCAGGCTGTGTTTGGGAAGATGGAGGCTGGTGGAGAGCCTCATTTCTCTGTTGGGGCATATGAGGAGCTGAGGTGTGATATGCACCTCTATGTGCCTCAACATGAGGAGGCCATGTAGAGATTGCTCGATGAAGTGCATTAGTGAAGGTACACTATTCACCCCTGAGAGTACGAAGATGTACTGATACCTGAAGTAGAACTTTTGGTGGTCTGACATGAAGAGAGATGTTGCTGACCATGTGGCGAGGTATACAACCTGCCAACTGGTCTAGGTAGAGCACTAGAGACCTGAAGGGACCTTACAGCCATTGGATATTCCCGTATGGAAGAGGGAGCATATCTCTATGGACATCGTGACTGGTTTGCTGGGGAATCAAATGAAGAACAATACTATGTGGGTGATCGTAGATTGGCTAACCAAGTTTGCTCACTTCCTAGCAATTTGAGTGAAGGTTCTGATGCACCGTCTGGCGGAGCTATATGTTTTCGAGGTGGTTCAGCTTCATGTTGTTCCGATGTCCATCGTGTCGGACAAGGACACGAGGTTCATCTCAAGGTTCTAGAGAACACTACAAGAAGCCTTTGGCATAGTGCTCAACTATAGCACGATATTTCATCCTCAATGGGATGGTCAGACAGAGAGGACTATCCAAACACTCAAGGGTATGCTTAGAGCGTGGGCCTTAGACCTGCAAGGGAGTTGGAAGGACCATCTGCCATTGATTGAGTTTTCCTACAATAATAGCTATCACTCGAGCATCGAGATGGTGTCATACGAAGCTTTGTATGATAGGCCATGCAGGTCACCAATTTGCTGGAGTGAGGTGGGCCAGCGTTAGTTGATTGGTCCTGAGCTGTGCAGTAGTATGCGGACAAGGTTGATTTGATTTGTACCAGGTTGTTGGCTGCATAGAGTCGATAGAGTAGCTATGCCGATAAGAGGCGGAGACCACTAGAATTTTTGGTGAGAGACTGTGTTTCTGAAGGTGTCGCCGACTAAGGGTGGAAAGCGTGGGAAGTTGAATCCTTACTATATTGGCCTGTACTGGATTACCCAGAGGATCGGTGTAGTTGCTTATCGACTGGATCTACCATTAAAGATGTCGTCTATGCACGACGTGTTCCATGTCTCTACGCTGAGGAAGTGTCTAACTGACTATAACGCCCCGATCCTAGGCACGCTAATTACAGTAAAATTACAGTAACTGTAACTAAGGCTCACATCCAGGAAACGATGTGCGGCTACAAGCTTTGACTCTAGCACAAGAATTCGACTGCACACGACCTGCACTTGAAAACCAAGCAAAGCACACGTGAGTGACATCTAAATCACCCAGTATCATAAGCGAAATTATACTAATTACAGTAAAATTAAATAACTGTAACTAAGGCTCACATCTAGGAAACGATGTGTGGCTACAAGCTTCGACTCCAGCACAAGAACTCGACTGCACACGACCTGCACTTGAAAACCAAGCAAAGCACACGTGAGTGACATCTAAATCACCCAATACACGCCCCAAACACAAAAAGAACGAAATCCGGCAAAATTACTAAAAACACAGCTTTTAGTTTATAAAACTTGGTTTTCCTTTTGAAAACCCATTTTAAAACATCATTTCCTTTTTCCTTTGAAATCACTTGGGAATCTATTCCCAAGACTTTATTCTTTTCAAAACTCACATTTTTTTTTCTTTTTAAAATATATGGAAATCATTTCCAAAACCATGCTCTTTCTCAAAACTCATCTTTCTTTTTATTACTTGGGATTTCTTCCCAAGACAAAAACCACTTTCAAAACTCATATCCTAAGAAACCGCATTTCCGACCAGATCCATCCTAAAACACAATGCCTCTCGGGCTTAAAACCAAAAATCATAAATATTGGCTGGAAACTGGTTAAAACACAATTCCTATTTTATTTTAGGATTTTAGGACCATTCATAAGTCCAATCGTAGCCAAACCACATTTCTTTTCATTTTTCACAAAACCACACCCACTTTTCTTATTCATTTCCACTTTTCTTTATCGATGTTACCGTGATCATGGGTAACCAGACACACAAGCAGTAGGCGAGGACATCATTTCCCCTACCTCCTTGCGCTGCCGTGGTGATATTCCTCGTGCGGGATGACACCGCCCCAGCCAACTGGCCTTAATTTCATTTCATAAGCATGGGGATACGTATTTGTCGGATGTCCCATCGGTGACCCGAACAACTAGGTTCAATAACCTAGGCTCAGCCTACACCGTCGGTGACCTGGACACCTAGCTCTCATATACCTAAGCCCAGCCTACACCATCACGAGCTCGGTGACCCGAACAACTAGGTTCAATAACCCAAGCTCAGCCTACACCGTCTCAAGCTCGGCACCCATAGTCGTATCTGATAATTGGCTTCATTGGAGTCTCGTACTCCTACCACATTGTCGACATCAACCCTTGTGGTTCCTTAACACATTATTAGTGTTATATTTTCAAAACTCTTTAAGTTTCTCTTTTCAAAACCATTTCCATTTCATTCTTTTTATTGCTGGTGTTTAATCCAAGCAACACATGACCCTCTACTGGGGTCCCTACTCAATTCATTTAAAATCATGTTTTAAAATCATAAATTGGGACTCATGCCCAAAACCACACATTAAATTACTTTTGTTCATCTTTAGGGTCTCAAACCCAAAGTCATTCCCCAAATTTACCTATTTGGGTTCCATATTCCTCCATGTTATTTACATGGGGAAATCACCATTAACACAAGTTCATTGTCCATTTTATATTCACATATATATATATATATCTCAGGGCTAGGGTAAAATAGACAGACCGAAAATCGGGCTCAGTATACTGAAAATCCCTGGTTCGATACACCGAGTATTTTCGGTATACCGAAACTCCTTGTTTCAGTCGATCGGATGATTTCGGATTACTGAAACTAGGTATCCTGGCTTAATTTGTCAGGAATTTGGTATGCCGAATCCAGTTCGGCGTGTTGAATTTCCCGCACCCATCGTACTCCCTTATTTTGGTTGACGAAATCACTGAAAGTGGGAGCCTCCGCCGGACTCCTCGAACAAGCACCACAAAATATCAATAAATCATGGGGTGTAGACACTTGAGTCTACTTCAAAACTCCTCAAACCATTCATCAATCCATCAACTATGCAACTCATACGAAAATCATAAAGGGGTGAAGCTCGTTGTAACATACTGTAGCTTTCATTCCCAAATCTCATATAAACCCACAAATTTCCATCCTAACCGCATGATATCTACATTTTCATGCTATTCAACACATTTCCATCAATTCTACCATTTTTCTACGATTTTACATGTATTTATCTCTATTTTTCATGCGTTTAACATAATCAATTGAAAGCATGGTAACGAGAGAGGAAGTGGGCCGCGTACCTCATATGGCACTCCGGCGACCTTCCTCACGCTCCGACGAATCTCTCCTGTCTCGGCGAAGCTACTCCTCACCGGCAGACCACACGTTTCAACCCTCCTTTGTCGCATGCTGTTCTCCCTTTTCCTCTTCTCTCTCGGCTACCTTTCCTTCTCTTCTGTTTGCCTCCACCCCTCTTTATGCCCTCCTGCTCCCGTGTTGCGCCGGTCGCCCATCGCGTCGGAAGAGACGGGGAGGCACAAGCTAGTGTCGCTGGTGGCACGGGCTCGATGGAGGAAGAAGAAGAAGATGGGGATGGGGAGAGCTTGTGAGTGAGAGAAGGAGAAAAAGGAAGAAAGAAAAGAGAAAAGAACGGGCACGCAAATCGAGGGGATTGTGCATCTTGAAATCAGACTCCACATTGGTTCAAAATCACAAACAGGTGCACAGAAAGCCAACCAAACTATTACACATCTAAGAGACAACAGATTATCTATTAATAAACCATTTATACAATATTACAATTGATTACATGGTTTTCAATTAAGATGGATAATCAGGACTAGGTGTCACACTGATGCATCTCATGTGATCCCAGTTCAGCTAGAGGGGCTCTAGGAAGACTTGTCCTTTGTGGAGGATGTCGTCTAGATTGTTGACCGTAAGGAGTAGGTGCTGCGGAACAAGGTGATTCCATTGGTCTTGGTGCGGTGGTGGCATCATGGAGCTGAGGAGGCCACATGGGTACGTAAGGAAGCCATCCTAGCCCAGTACCTGTATCTTTTCGCCTACTAGTGTTTTCAGGGGTGAAATCTTCTTTTAAGGTGGTTAGGATGTAACACCCGTAAATTCATTTGTTAATTATTAACATTTTAATGAATTTATTCCTGGACGGGTGTTACTGTTCCAAGGCCCATTTGTGTGTTTTGTGATTTTGGGCTTGGGCCTCGTGGATCGACTTTTGGTTGTGTGTTTTTGTGCTTGTCCCCAAGTGGTTGGCACTAGGCATTGTGGCATTGTACTTGTGGGCTTTTGTGTGGGTCCATGTGGGGCCCATGTTTAGGGGCTAGTTGATGTGGCTTGCTGCTAGCTCATGCTTTGGAGCTAGCGGGTGAGCTGTGCTGGTGGGTAGTTGGGGGCATGTAGGTGTGCATGTAGGGTGGTAATTAAGCATGCGCGTAACTACTCCTTCCTACGCGTATTAAGGTTGCAGTTGGTAATTTCTCCCGTCTCCTTCTTCGTTCTCCTCCTCCTCCCTTAGGTGCACTCCTCATCCTCTCCACCTCTCCCCACTCTCTGCCCACTTTCCTTTTCCCCTCGTTCCCCACCCCTCCCCTCACCTTTCCCACCTCCACTACCTCCTTCGTCCTCCTCTGTTTCATGCGCCAATGAGAGAGAGAGAGAGTGGGAGGTGAAGGTCGTCGTGTGGCTCGACGTCAGTGTGGTTGGAGCTCCGGAGGTTGAGGAGGCTCTTGTGTTGGTCGTGCACGCCAATGGTGCTCGATTGTTAGTCGGAGTGTGTGTTGGGTAGTTGGAGAGCTCATTTCAGGTACACACCTCACTCCGTGTTGTAGAAAGTATGAAAATGGTAGAAAATGATAGGAATGCATGGAATCTAGGTAAATTTATATTCCTAGAATTTATTATGGATTTATGATGATTTATGATGGCGTTCATGGCCATTTATGGTGTTGAGTGGTTTTGGGTCGTTTTTGACCCCTTTGGTTTCTCGAATTTATTTCTCTTTGCATGATGAATGGATTTTTGTTTTGTTTGTGTGGATTAGGAGTAGACTCGATCTACCATATATGTTTTAGTTGGATTTTGTGGTGCTTGTTTTGGGGGTTCATCCCTTCGTCCCATTTTGGGCGATCTTACGAGTGGGTGCCTTTGGCCGTTTTTCTATTAGATTAGGTCCTCTGGTCGAAATTCAGTCGGTCGAATCTCTTTAGTTTACTGTTTTTGGCTATGAGTGTACCATTGTGTCCCAATTCAATCGACAAGATTTATTCGGTCTACTGAACCAGAAACTTTTGCTTGACCCATCTGGTTTTCGGTCTATCATTTTTGGTGCCTGCACCTATTTTGCTCGACCAATTCTAGTCGGTCTTTCGATCCAAGAGATTTTGGTATACCGAGTCCATTTTGGTATGCCGAATTAGGACCCAGCTATTTTATAAAATGTGATTCTCGAGGGTTTTCTGGATTGATTTGTTTTGCTCATTTAAGATAGGATTGTGGACCTTCAGTGGTGGTCTTATGGGACACGTTATGTACCATTTTGTTGAGGTTTCTGAATGAGTTTTCAAAGATATAAAGTGGTTTGGAAATGGTTTTCAAAGAGATGATGTGGCCCATTTTGGAAAATGGTTTTCCTTGTTTTCGTGTCTTCCGGACTAGGGAATGTAACGACATTCTCGAGTGGTTGGGCATGTCTCCATGGTTGAGGTCGGGGGTCGAGATACCTGAGGATGATGATTGTCGGCTCTTGGAAGTATGAGACTCCCTAACTATCGTGTCGAGGCTAGGGGTGTGGTCTGCGGATTGAGGTGTCTTGTGGCATGTTGGGGAGGTATGATACTCCTGCTGTCATTGTGAGCACTGAGGCTTAGGTGTTGTCGGGTGTGGAGGTATGACACTCCTTGAGCACCATGTAGAGGACATCATGAGGAGGCATATCCTGTGGTGGCCGATGCGGGTGGGACATGTGCCGCATAGCTGGTAGCTTCCTAAGAGACAGGATTGCCTTCCCAAAGGGGTTAGCTTTGTGAGGTTCTCCAGGTGGGAGAATTACGGGACGACACGGCTCCTACACAGAGTGACACATCGTGGCAGTGCAGTACACCCCGGTGACTGCTTGAGGCCAGAGTTTGTTGCTTGGCGCTAGGCTTTCTGACTCACTATGTGTGGTTTTGGCCATTGAGGGTCCTATTTGTTGTTTGGGGTTGGTAAAGCCCCGTTTGCTGTTTTGGTTGGTGTGGGCCACGTTTGTTGTGGTTTTCGGCCTTGTGGGCCTGGTTTGTGGGATTTTAGGAAAAAATATTGCAAAAATGAATTTAAAGAAAAATTAATTGTAGTTTTGTTTTCCACCATTTTCTTGGGGTGCGTGTTGGGTGACTTTTGTCACTCAGACTTTCTTCAATGTTTTGGGTTGCAAGTGCAGACATGCAGATGAGTTTTAGCATAGTGCACATAATCCGCAGTCTCATAGCCGCACACATAGGTTTCGAGTAGATGATATTTTTGTTTAGATTTTAATTTCCTGTTATTTAAATTGTTTTAAATTATTATGAGAATTGGGGGCGTTACACAAATGCATTCACAAATATACTACATCATATTCAAATGCATTCAATCATATTCAAATGCATTAACAAATATAATACATCACATTCAAATGCATTCACATGCATTACACATCCACGCATTTTATAAAAAAAATATCAATTAATAATACAACATATGATTTTACATATCTATTTGTTCATAGCACTGAAATGGTTTTACATTCCATTCAAAACGACATAATATAAGTCAACTTCTTCTTTTACCAACTTCCTTTTCTTTACAATTTGAGGAAGATGCTGTTGAATCGAGTGACTTCTTTAGGGGGTGAATAGAGAATGAAAAAATAAGTAGGTTAATTTTATTTTCACTTAGTCTATTTATTCACAACAAAGCAAATTATAATGATGTGATGGAAATTTGTTGATAATACTAAATCATGCAAGAAGGGAGATAAGAGACAATGAAGAACACAATAATTTATTGTGGTTCGGCCAATCCTAGCCTAATCCACTCCTCAAGAATCCTCTTAAGAATTTCCCTTAAGTTTAAATTTAAAACTTACTTTTGTTGGTAGTCCTACCTACCCTACCCACATCTGGCTACTTCCACTTCTCGCACCTAAAGAAGCTAGAAACCATTTTTCTTTGTTGCTTTACAAATTGATGATTGCTCTCATATACAATTCACACAACTCAATTTAGAATCTCACTTTACAACTCAAGGCTTGTGGGAAAAAAGATAGGAATGTAGCCCATTTTGTAGCTCAAATGTCCAAGAACAAGCAAGTGTCTATATCTGTGTTGTTCCTTGGCATGTAGAGCACTTATTTATATAGTTAGATCCTTGCACACCTGTATCTACTGGCTAGTACAACTGTCTGCAATGGTTAGTTGTTCGGAATACTGTGCATTTTCTAGAATGCTGTTTATCCTCTGTTCTCTACTTTTGTGTCTAGATTAGTATAGCGTAAAATCCATTTGGTATGTCAAAAACACCTGATTCAGTATTTTGAAATTCTTCAGAGTGCCAAATCACATTTTGCTTCTAGTTGGCTAGTAACTTTGATCTTCGATATGCCGAGTAAGTTTTGGTGTGCCGAAAACTCCTGATTCAGTATTCTGAAATTCTTCAGAGTGTTGAATTGCATTCTACTCCAATATACATTCTTTGTCTCCGTAACTATTACAACTATTACATTTACGACTTTATACATTTATTACAAGTATTACAACTATTATAACATTTCTCTCTTATCATCCTCGTTCTTGGAATATCTTCTAATGTGATCCTTTTTATCTTCAATACACTTTCTCAAATAAATGATTATATGAATTAGATAAACATAAAATTCATATTCTAATTTGTTATCAGCAAAACACATAACTTCATTTTTCCAATAATCTCCCCCTTTATGATGATGACAAAACTAAAAATATTTTATCTTTAGACTCCCCCTATCAATAAGCATGGATTTTCAAATTTTATATAAAGATATCCAATTTGCTCCCCTCGTCAATAGTAATAAGTTTCAATTTATTTTTCAGATAAAATCCATCATTGTATAATTTACAGATTAATTCCTTCATATTTTTCTCCCCCTTTTTGTCATAAGCAAAAAGAGGTTTAATTCGAAAACATTAATAGAGGACATATTTGAGATCCATGAAATGGCTTAATAAGTTTAAGGACATTTATATTGCCAATTGCCACAAGTGTTTATAAATAAGTTTAAGCATGGATAATTAATCACAGTATAGATAGTTAAGAATCCATGATAGTCACACAATATGTGTATCTTTGGTAAAAGTTATATATATTACCATTAATTAGTGATCACAAAATTTAATTGAGCCTAATTATACATATATCATATAATCAAAAACATATTTTTATATTAAGTCATCAAACCATATCAAGCATTAATAAATCAAACCATAAATGATATTAATCCATAATGTCATAACATACTGAAATGTCATGTCCAAGCATCTTAATCATTCAGACAACACCACTCATAGGCTAGAAGGAGGAGGATCCTTATGAATGTATTCAAGATTATCACAATGATATTCTTTATGTTGGTTTCAATATATTTCCAGCTTGTAGTGAGTTACTTTTGTGGACTCCTCAATCTTTGAAAATATTTGACGTATTTCTGCTCGATTTTCTTCATACTATTGTTGTTGTTGAATGCTTAATTCATTGATTTGTTATTGCAACATGTCGATCTTCTTGCAGACGGTATCTTCTTCCTTAGAGTTCTTAGAGTCATCTTCCAAAGCTTGTTGTGTACTAGAAGTGGAAGCTATAGGAAGATTTTTGAGTTTTATCGTTTTTCCCAAGGCTTGTTCCATTTTAGCTATGACTTGGGTTCCTAAGGGTTTGGTTTTTACTACTAGTCTAGACTCATTCTCAAAAGGGACATCATAATATTCAAAAAGATATGTCAATAAGGATCCAAAGAATAATTATGTTTTAACGTGAGACATACAGTGGATTATGACCTTGGCCCAGTTAACTTGAATTTTCTTTGTAATTGCATACATAGCCTTACATGTAAGTTCATTAAGCTCATCCAAGTGTCCTTTCTTTTGGACAATGTTGGTGGCTACAATGTATGCAATTATTTTGGACTGCTTGGTAAGTTGATTGAGTTTGTTGGGCTTAAAGGAATTTCTAGGGTTTTGGCATATGGCTTTGTTAATGTCATAGTAGGATTAATCCAATTCTTAAATTGAGAGAGTAATGTCTACCCTGGAAGATGGGATTTTCAAAAGTTGGCCTATAAGGACATCATCAAATGAAATATTTATCCCAACAAGATAGGATTGAATTAAATCATGGGATACATACATATTTGCATAAAACTGAGAGATTAACTGTTGATAGTAATGTCTATCCCTTATGGAACCTAGGAATGGAATAAGCATTTGGAAGGAGAAAACGGATTCATTGGAACCAAGCCCTTGGAACATTACCCTACTTTTAGTGAGCACCTTCCTATTTGCATATCTATCTTTGTGTGCTTGCTGGGTTTCATCACACACATACATGAAGAGGTGGCTGTTCTAGCTACCGGAGGAGGCCAGAAACTCATGTTGATCGGCTTGCTTGCGTTTAGAACGAGATGCCTATTGCTTCTTGGGTGCCAATTGGGCGTTGGAGAGAATGGAAATGAGGTTAAGGAGGAGGAGGTTGAGGAAGTTGTTTAGGTCAACGGGATGAAGGGAGAAGTGAAAAAATGAAACATGAAAACCTAGGTTTATAATATTAGACTTGATAAAAAAGGGTATACCGAAAATGAGATCGGTTTACCAAAATGGGGTCAGGGAATTTCGATAGATCAAACGGTATACTGAAACAAATATTTTAAAGTAGATTCTAACTCATGGGATTTAGTAGACCGGAAAGAAATAGAATACCGAAACACAGGTTTTCTAAAAAATCTGACAGAAATTTCGGTAGACCGAAGATGATTGATATGCCGAATTAAATGCTAATTTTACATTTTATATTAGATCATTTAGAGTACATATACCCAATTCCCTTCTTATTTTAGTAAAATGTGATTCATCAAGTGGTTTTGTAAATATATCTGCTAATTGGTCTTTAGTTGAAATAAATTATAATTTAATATGATTTTTGGCCACATGGTCTCTAAGAAAATGATGTCTCACATCAATATGTTTTGTCCTAGAGTGGCATACAGTATTTTTAGATAGATTTATAACACTTGAGTTGTCACACAATATGGAAGTGCTAGAATAGGATAGATCAAAATCCTGAAGAGTTTGTCTCATCCATAGGACTTGGGCATAGCAACATCCTGCAGTAATGTATTTTGTTTTAGTAGTTGACAGTGAGACAGAATTTTGTTTCTTACTGAACCAAGACACTAAGGAATGTCTTAGAAATTGACATTTTTCACTTGTGCTTTTCCTATTGGTTTTACATCCGGCAAAATCTGCATCACTATAAGCCACAAGTTCTAGACTTGAATTTTTAGGATAAAATAAGCCATATTTTTTGGATCCTTGTAAGTATTTAAGAATCCGTTTAACTACAACTAATTGAGATTCCCTCGGTAATGCTTGAAATCTAGCACACAAGCATACACTAAACATAATATCTGGCCTACTTGCAGTTAAATATAATAGTGATCCAATTATTTTTCTATATTGCTTTTGATCTATCTTTTGCTTATTTTCATCCTTGTCTAATATGGTAGATGTGCTCATAAGAGTTTTTACTATTTTTGCATTCTCCATCCCCAATTCTTTTTACAATTCTTTTGTGTAATTTCTTGGTAAATGAAAATACCACATTTATTTTGCTTTATTTGTAATCCTAAAAAGAAATTTAGTTCACCCATCATGCTCATTTCAAATTCTTTTTGCATGGTATTGGCAAAATCATCACACAATGATTCATTTGTAGATCCAAAGATTATGTCATCAACATATATTTGTATGATCAGAATATCTTCCTTCTCTTTCTTAATAAAAAGGGTAGTATCAATTTTTCCAATTGAAAACCCACTTTCAATTAAGAATCCTTTTAACCTATCATACCATGTCCTAGGAGCTTGTTTTAGAACATACAAGGCTATGTTAAGTTTGAAGACATGGTCGGGATACAACTCATCCTCAAATCCAGGATGTTGCTTAACATATATTCTTCTTGAATGACTCCATTCAAAAATGTACTTTTAACATCCATTTGAAAGAGCTTGAATCCAAAATGACTTGCATATGCTAGTAGCATCCTAATTGATTCTAACCTAGCAACAGGAGCAAATGTCTCATCAAAATCAATGCCCTCTTCTTGATTGTACCCTTGAGCTACTAACCTAGCCTTATTTCTTATCACATTTCCCAGTTCATCTAGCTTATTTTTAAAGATCCATTTGGTTCCTATGATGTGTTGATCCTTAGGTTTAGGAACGAATTCCCAAACATTGTTTTTGCTGAATTGATTTAATTCATCATGCATTGCCAAAGTCTAATATTCATCATAACAAGCCTCATCAATATTTTTAGGTTCAATAGATGAGATGAATGCATAGTCAATGCATTCATGATCAAGAGTAGATCTAGTTTGGATCCCCTTGGATACTTCACCAATAATGAGCTCCCTAGGATGTTCAGATACAAATTTCCAATCCTTGGACCTAGAATTAGAGTCATTATTGGGTTCTTCCTTAGTTTTACTAGGATGATCACTGTTTAATTCTTCCAAATTATCATCATCATTAATATTTATTACTTTATTAAGTTTTTCTTCAAAGCTAACATGCATAGATTCTTCTATGATTAAAGTTCTCTTATTATATACTCTATAGGCCGTGTTGTGTGAGGAATATCCAATGAATAATCCTTCATCAGATTTGCTATCGAATTTGTCCAAATTGTTTTTTGTGTTTAAGATAAAACATTTACACCCAAAAACTTTAAGATAAGAAATCTTGGGTACCTTTCCAAACTAGAGTTCAAAAGGAGCTTTATTTAAAATATGCCTAATCAAAACACAATTAGAAATATAACAGGCAGTGTTTACAGCTTCGGTCTAAAAATACTTTGGTAAATTATTTTCGCAAAGCACTGTCCTTACCATTTCTTGTAAAGTTTGATTTTTCCTTTCAACCACCCCATTATTTGCAGGAGCTCTAGGAAATGAAAAATTGTGTTTGAAACCATTATTTTCACAAAATTTTTCTAAATCATCATTTTCAAATTTACTTCCATGATCACTCCTAATTTTAACGTCTTGAGGTCTTTTTCTTTTCGGATTTTTTTTACAATTTTTTTGAAATTCATTGAAAGCATCGAATTTATTTAACAAAAACAAAACTCAAGTAAATCGAGAAAAATCATCAACAATTACAAAGGCATATCTTCTTCCTCTTAAGCTTGGGGTTCTACTTGGACCAAACAAATCAAGATGAATCAATTCTAATGGTTTGGTTGTAGAAACATGTCAATAGATTTAAAAGAAGTATTAAATTGTTTTGCAAACTAACATGCTCACAGAGGTTGTTCTTTTTAAAATCAATTTTGGGCAAATCAACAACAAGATTCTTTTTGGACAATTTGGATAGTTGACCCATGCTAGCATGGCCAAGTCTTTTGTTCCATAACCAAGTGTCATCATTTGAAGTAGCAAGGGTAGAGATAGTTTTATAAGAGTTATAAGATATTCTTATTTTATACACATTATTTTTCGTATTTCCAGTGATGGTAATTTAAT
Organism: Posidonia australis; assembly: GCA_024699735.1. NCBI lineage: Eukaryota > Viridiplantae > Streptophyta > Magnoliopsida > Alismatales > Posidoniaceae > Posidonia > Posidonia australis. The sequence goes on along the minus strand of JAMKQA010005102.1, from coordinate 29,537 downwards.
TTGTTTTAGAGTCAATAATAGTGCATTCTCTTTTATCAAACAAAACTTTATATCTTACATCACACAATTGGCTAATGCTAATTAGGTTATGTTCTAAGCCATCTACTAATAAGACATTTTCTATAGAGGGATTTTCAGGGTTACCAACATTCTTGATCCCGACAGTCTTTCCTTTAGCATTATCCTGAAATGTGATCCTTGGTCATATGACGAGAACAACTACTGTCAAGGATTCATTTTGATTTCGTCATGTTCCTACATTTTAAGATGAAAGCCTAGTTTTAGGAACCCACATTACATTTGATCTCTTTGCAGTGGTATTTGAATAGTCATATTTTCTATCAAACCACCTTGAATGATTTTTAACAACAAAAACATATTTTTCATTTGTTGAAGCTCTAATGAAGCCATTTTCATAAGGCATACCATTATACTTTGAAAATCCTAGCCCATGTTTGTGAACTGTTGGTGTAACGACTCCTAAGTCGCTACCACTAAACCTAACTACAAATTTCTATTTAATTATTATTTTTATCTTTATTATTAACCAACAATTACACTAATAATGCAATTAAGGCTAATTACTCTCAATTGTAAAATAAAACTACTAAACAATAGAAATAAAACTAAACTAACACTCACCTAGATTCCTGATGTATGGTGGTGTGACTCCTCCTATATGCACTAGCAACCAACATCTACTATCCTGCACCTACCAAAACACACAAAACAAAGCATATGTGAGTGACCACTCAAATGGTCACCCAGCACACAACCCCACCTAAACAACTCGGCATACCGTGCTGAGGAAGTAGGCGTACCAATGCCATAGACAAATAAGCACAAGCACCCCTCCTAGATATCGTGACACCAAACCCTAGTAAATCACCACTTCCAGGTAGGCAACAAAACTCAAAAACCATGTCTTTAAAACCATTCTTTTCTTTTTTCTTTTCAAAATCATGTGCATGCTCTTTCAAAATCTTTTATGCACGCACGAGATGGCCACTCTTGCCAAATCAAGCCCAAAAGCCACACCAAAGCACAACTACAGATTTGCTGCTCTGCACTACATGGTCTCCTCTGAGCCCAAGTAGAACACCAAGTCATGAAGCCTCTGCTCCCAAATTATGGAGCCATTACTCCGAAAACAACGGAGCCACCACTCCCAAAACACTACGTCTCAACAGGTGCCAAAGCCGCGGCCTCCTCTAGGCCTAGAGCCTGATTTTCTGAACCAAGACTCTGCACAAAACACAAGCACAAACAATGTGTTGAACTACTCGGCACCAAGTAGCCAACACTGGTCACACGTAGTCCATCGATGTGCGACAAACGGTGTCTGCACTACCACGGTGAAACTATTCTATGTAGGAGAGATCATGGTTCCACGATTCTCCCTCCAAGAGAACCCTCAACAAAGCCAACCCCTCCTGGGAAGGTGGTCATGGTCTCTTAGGACGCAACTAGCTACAGGACACGTGTCCCACCCACATTGGTCCTCATAGGGTATGCCTCCTCATGACGTCCTCCACACGATGCTTAGGAGGGAGTCTCATACCCCTACACTCGACAACACCTGAACCTCAATACTCACAGCGACAGTAGGAGTATCATACCTCCCTATCATGCCACAAATACCTCAACCCGTGGACCTCAACCTCGGCCTTGCTAATGACAGTCAAGGATTGTCATACCTCCACGACACGATGAACACTCGCCTTAGTCTGTTGGTCCTCAACACTAACAGAAAGCACCAGAAAACTATTTCCAAAACCTTTTTCAAATCTATACTTTTCTCCTTCCAAAACTCTCTTTTTGAAGAAGCATTTCAAAGCCATTAAATATCTTTCAAAAGCTCAAGAAATCACTGTGCCCAATAAAAGGAAACTGAAATTAAAACGGAAGGAAAAGAAAGAAGACTATTGAGAAGGGGAGGTGAAGGATGCACGGCAGGGATCACCAGTTGGGGTTCCGACATTGGTGTAGCTTCCTACAGGTGATCTTTTTTGACCTACTGTGCAGCTTCCTGTGGGTGATCTTCGTGGGTCCTCTCTCCATGGTTTAGGGTTTGCGTGCTGATCTTCTTGCAGTGTTTTCATGGTGGATTCTTCTTTTTAAATGTAGTTGGTTCATGGTGGGTTTCTTTTCGATTTTTGGTGCTGTGTGGCGATGGCGATCTCTCTGTGGTTGCTTCATGGTGGTTTTTTAGTGGTGCTCTTGTGGCCTTTTGCTGGGTCCTGGGTGTTTAGGGTTTTGGTGCCTGTGTGCGTTGTGGTATTGATGGGGCTTCATTTTCCAGCGACGCTAGGGTTTGCATGCGGTGGCCCTTCCGTCGTTTTTTGGTGGTGGGTTCTTGATTTTTTGAGAGGTTCTGCGTCCTAGTGTGGCTTTCCTTAATCCCTGTTGGCATGGAAGAGTCTTTTGTTGGACGGTCTTATGTAGATGTGGTTGGAAATTGGGGCTCTACAGTTGTTGTTGGACACTCGATCGACGATCTTCCTGTCCGTGATCTTTCAGTGAAGTTTGGACGTTCGGTGGTGATTTTGACGAATGTGGAGATTGTGCGAGTTTCAGCTCCATACGGATTTGCTCTCATATTCAAATTCTTCTCCAACCATTTGCCTATATTGGATATCCATAAGGGTTTGTCGGGATGGGGAGTTCATGGGGGAGTCAATTGCTCAGTTATTGACAAAAGGCATGTGCAGGTTAATTTTGCATTGGAGAATGACTTCATGAAGATCTACACAAGATCAATACGGATAATGCAAGACCAAGGCATCAAAGTTTTTAGATGGTCTCCATGGTTTCGACCTTGTATGGAATCTGAGATTGCACTGGTGTGGATTTCACTTCCGGCTCTTCCACTGTGTTACTACAAGCCAGGCTTTATTCGGATGGTGGCAAAGGCTTTTGGTTCCCTACTGTTAGTTGCCACACCGACGTCGATGAAGACGACCACTGTCTGCACCCAGTTTTGTGTGGATCTTGACATCATGAAGGAATACCCTACTAAGATTTATGTTGGCACGGAGGTTAAAGGAGCTCTCCAGCAGGTAATTCTTGAGAATAGGCCACCGTTCTACATGGCGTTCAAGAAGAGAGGGCATATTTTAGTTGACTATAGCCGTAGCAAGGTCCATCAGAGGAATGTCAGTAGAACGCTGGCGACGACTGAAGCTCCAAAGGAAGTGGTTGATTCTCGACAAAGGAAGGAAAGGCGGTTACGTCAGGGACAGAAGGTTTGGAAGCCAACTGGGAGAATACTAAAGTTATTAGATATTTTCTCGTTTGATGGCAAGGAAGATTTTTTTGTTTCAATGGTATTTCAAAGGTTGAAGGAGGGAGTTGTTTCTCCACCAAAGGAGGACTTTCTTTGGGATAATGATCCAATAAACAGGGAGATGCTCAGTCGTTTGTTTTCAGAGGAAGATGGGAATGCTTCGGAGGTGGTGGATCTTGAACAAAGCCTGGCTGAGTACAATGCTAGTAAGGAAATTATTGGAAAGGATGTGGAAAATGATTATCATGCTAGTGTGGAAGAGGAGGATAGAAGATTGATTTCAGATGGTGAAGAGGAAAATAAAGCACACTCATTAGACAGGCCACGTGGAAGGGGCCGTCCAAGGAAGAAAAAGAGAAAAGGCAACTTGAGAGAGTATGCTAGTGATTCTGAAAGGACTGGGGTTGGGAGAAAAGAAAATTTTTAATAGGTCCCACAACCAGTTGAAAAAGTCTTTCTCTCTTTTATCAAATGAAGATTCTTGTATGGAATGCTAGGGTGTCGGAAATCGACCCACTATTTGAAGGTTGAAATATCTTGTCAGAATGTATAGACCTTCTATTTTGTCTATCTTGGAGCCTTTTGTTGATGATGATAAAGGAGACCAATTGGCTACTTCTTTGGGTTTTGATAAGTTTATTTCTAATAGTTCTGGTGCTTCTAAAATTTGGGTTTTTAGTATGGGTATGATTAGTGTGGATTGCACATCAGCCTATTCTTAGTGTTTAATAGTTGTAGTTTCTAATGCCTTTTTTAGCATGCCTATTATTGTTTCTTTTGCATATGCCAGCTATAGTGCTCAGGAGAGTTCCTAATGGGACCTTCTTATAAGCTTATGTGATGTGGACAAATCATGGAGTGTTGTGGGGGATTTCAATACTATTCTTTCATCTTCAGAGAAAAAAGAGAGAGGCTTCCCACTAAATTACACATGGATGAATTTAGAGATTTTGTGAATGCTTGCTCTTTACAGGATGTGGGTTTTTCTGGTTTACCTTTTACTTGGTGCAACAATCAACAAGGTGATCATCGTATCTTAGCTAGGCTGGATCGTTGTTTATGGAATCTAGGGAAGTCTGATATATCTGCTAATATTTTTCATCTTCATAGATCTTGCTCTGAACATGCTCTTATTTTATTGGACCTTCATTCTAATCATTTTGTGGGGCCGAAGCCTTTCAAATTTATTAATGCATGGCTTAAGGATAACAGTTGTTTGGATGTGATTAGGGACTCGTGGGAGGTTCTAGTTGTAGATATGGGGGATTGCTCTTATAGGTGGTTTGTCAAATTAAAAAGACTCAAAGACCATCTTCATGTTTGGAGTAGAGATTCCTTTGGGAATATTTTCAAGAATGTTAAAAAAGCAGAAAAAGAGGTGTTTTTGGCTTAAGAAAGGTTAGACTCTTCCTACTTTGAGAATGGATTGCAATGTCATGTTGAAGCTAATCAAGGATTGCATGAAACGCTCCTTCGTGAAGAGAGCTTTTGATGTCAGAAGGCTAGATGTAAATGGTTGCAAGATGGAGATAAAAACACAATTTTCTTTCATAAAAGTGTTAAAGATAGAAGGCTGTTAAAATTCAGGAAAATTGTATGCAACCTAGCTGCTTTAGTAGCTTAAATACGATGAGGAAAAAACTATAATTAAGACAAATGCTGAAGGACTATGGAGCTTATTAGAGATATGAATAATGAATACCTCATGAACACGTAGATTGGCATAAATCTCAGCAGCATAAATGCTGCACATTTGAGGATTGGAGTCATCTGAATCAATGTTCACATGCTTGCAACCAATCAAACCTTCTTGAGCTTTGCAAGCCTCAACTTTTACTGAATTAATAAATTCAGAAAATAATGAATTACCTTTTATACCAAAGCACATGATATATCAATGTATAGAACTGAAAAGCCAAGTTGTAGAACAATGTATTGAACTTCTGCATAATTAATTATGCCAGATTTCTTGTTTAGTTTGCTTGTTGATTGTGGGTACTTCATGAGTTCAAGTGATCCCTAAACATCCCTAAGTTAAATAGGACTTATTGCATCACTAACACATTCTACGTTATGTTTGGTTCAACAAGAATAAGAGAATGACAACTGCTCTTTGAAGTTTGAAGGATAAACAAGTGTAGAAATAGTTCCTGAATGATGTCCCGTAAGTAGAGTGAATTCACTTGTGCTATCCAAATCATGGATGCTTTCCTCTTTTCGTTGGTCTAAAAATTCATCTCCCTGCTTTCCTGGAACTTCATCCGGCAGTGTACTATTGTCAGCAATCTGCACCTCTTTATTCAAATTATCCTTCTCATCCCCTTCAACCAATTGATTCTCAACTACAACTGCCACAGCCAACTTAGAGACCTTTGTGCTAGTACCAAGTTTAGTTTCGGATGAACCAAGTTTAGCTTTGGAGGGACCAAGTTTAGCCCTTTGTAATTTCCTTGGCTGATAGGCACAAGCACATGGAATACACTTAAGAACTTTATGTGCATAGTAATAAAAACTTCAGAAACACGTACAATGGTCTATAATACTGTGATCTATTATCTAGAAAACTTTCTATGCTAGCAGTCCAAACTTAGTGAAGTGATAGGCAATCATATTTAGACAAACAAATACAACAACCCTCTCGAAGGTATCTAGTGTGAAGACTAATATCAAAATACAGCTCATGCTTTTAAAAATGAAAATGGTGATTGGTTGCATGATGTGCAGGATATACAAGGCGAGGTTTGTGGTTTTTCTCTACATTATTTACTTCTTAGAACTGTGTTGTTAATGATGAACTTCTTCAGGTGATCCCTTCTATTGTTTCTAATGAGGAGTCTCATATTCTCTCTGCTGTTCCTGACCAGGAGGAAATCTTTCAAACATTAAACGGTATGCCATCTCATGCTGCAGCAGGTCCTGATGGGTTTTCCTTATCTTTTTATATTGCTATGTGGGATATTATCAAGGATGATCTGGTGGATCTTATTAAATATTTCTTTATTGGGGGTAAGATGCATAGGAGTATTTCCGCATCTTTGATTTGCTTGATCCCAAAAGTTAAAAATCCCTTTAGTTTTGCTCAGTTCCTGCCTATAAGTGTGGGAAATGTCACGTCAATTTTTTTTTCAAAAATTCTGAATAATAGGCTGATGACATTGCTGCCTAAGCTGATATCTGATGAACAGGTTGGGTTCGTTAAAGGGTGAGATATTTTTGAACAAATTCAGCTTGCTCAAGAAATCATTTCTGATCTTGATAAAAAATGCAGAGGGGGAAATATTGTCTTCAAGTTAGTATGATGACGGCCTATGATAGAATGGAGTGGAATTTTGTACTCAAGGTATTATGCAGGTTTGGCTTCTCTGATAGATTTGTTGAACTTGTTAAATGGACGTTGAATAATAATTGGTTTTCTCTTGTTATTAATGGTCGTCAATCTGGTTTTTTCAAATCTACTAGGGGACATAAGCAAGGGGATCCATAATCTCCTTCCTAGTTTATTTTGACTAAGGAAGTTTTTAGCAAAGGCCTAAAAAAATTATTTGATGGTACTCTTTGTGAAAGATTCTCTACCACTAGCAAAGGTGGCACACTTTCCCACCTTTTCTTTGTAGATGATGCTTTGATTTTTTGTTGGGAAAACTCTCATACTATTAATAGGCTCATGGATTTCATTTCCAAGTATGAGCTCTCCTCTAGTCAGCACATGGGTAGGAATAAATGCACGTATTTTGGAGGAAAGATCTTGATACACATAAGAATGTTGAGCTTATTACAGGTTTTTCAAAAGGATCTTGGCCATTGATTTATCTTAGTGCTCCTATTGCTCCTGGCTGTTTGTTCTCTCATTTCTTCCAACCCCTTGTGGACAAGATTTGTAGTCGTATTGATGGATGGAAGGCACGTTTATTATCTATGGGTGGTAGGTTGGTATTGGTAAAGCATGTTCTTTCCTCAATGTCCATTCATACTTTGGCTGTCATGAAAGTTCCCACTAACATACTGGAATCTATTGAGAAGATGATGAGGGATTTTATGTGGGGTTATTGTGATGGGAAGAGGAAACATCATTAGGTTAGTTGGAAAAATTGTGCATCCCCTCTCTCTGACTTTGGTCTTGGTATTCCTACTTTGAAGGATACTCATTTCCTTTTTAAAATTAAAAGTTGCTGGAAGCTTCTTCAAAAAGATTCGTTGTGGAGTAAGTTTTGTTGCACTAAATATAATGTGGTCTACAAAGGTTGGCGTACTCCTCCTTTCTATTCTGGGAGATGGAAAGATCTTATGACAATTATTCCTTGGGTAATATCTCATTCTCTTTGGTTCATTGACAAAGGTAACAAATCTTTTCTGACTGATAAATGGTGGAAGGGTGGTATTCTATGAGAATATTTTCGTATTAATTCTTGGGCTGATTGTTCGATAAGCATTTTCGACGTAGTTCATCACCTAGATTTATTTTATGATTATGTTGATGTAAATCAATACCATGAGATGTGGCGAGCTTTGACTGATCTCCAGGTTGATACTTCTGGGGAAGAGGATTGACTCATTTGGCTTCCCACAGAGGATGGTAGATTTTCTTTCAAGAGCACATGGAATATAATGTTTCTACCCTTTGTAAATGGATGTGGTCCCCCTATCTATGGAATATAATGTTTCTACCCTTTGTAAATGGATGTGGTCCCCCCTTTTCCCCACAAAAGTCTCTATTTTGCTATGGAAGATGGGATGGAATGGGGTAGATGAGAGCATTAAAAATCTTAATATTCCTATAGCCTTTAAATGTGTTTGCTGTGTGTAGGCTCAATGTGAATCCTTGCAACACCTTTTCATTGAAGGAGATCTTGCTCAAAACTTGTGGCGATTTTTTGGTGAACTATTCTATTGCCGGTATCTCCGTGTGTCTTCCACACCATTAATACGTGGGTTATAATGGCTTCAGGATCTACATATGGGAAGTTTATTATTGGTCTTATTCTTGGCCTAATTTGCTGGCACATTTGGAAGGAAGTATGTAATAGAAGATTCTCTAATATCCACAAATGAGCTTCTCACATTTCATCTCTTATTATTGCTGATTGCAATATTATGATAAAGGATAAGAAGTTTTGTGCTCCTGGAAGTAGGGCTGAGGTGCTTCATGCTCACGGTTTCAATGTGCCTAAATGTGTAGAGCCTTGGTTTATGAAGATCACGTGGTCTCCTTGTAGGTATGGTTTTAAGGGTAATGTTAATGGATCTTGTAATTCCAAAAACACAGGTGGAGGTGGCATTGTTCGGTCTCCCGAGGGGCATGTTATTATTGCTTTTGCAAGGTCCTATGGAATTGGAACAAATAATGTTGCAGAGATGAGAGCTATATGGGATCTTTTGTGTATTTGTGATGAAAGACAAATTTCTTTGTCCACAATACAATCTGATTCTCTTACTGTCATCCGTATGCTAAAAGGAGAGTATCCTATGCATTGGAAATGTGCTAAGTATTGCAGACTTATTCAGCATCATCCATGCTTCTCCTTGATTCAATTATCTCATTGTTTTTGTGTAAGTAATGGTGTTGCGGATTTTCTCACTAAACAGGGTTGTCTTACTATGAAGGATTTCACATATGGTGCTTTTAGTGAATTGCCAGTAGAACTACGTGGAATTTGCAATCTTGATAGATGGGGTGTTCCTTCCATTCATCAAAGAAAATGTTAAAGCTCTTACATGCATATCTATCTTGTGGCCATAAGAATTGGTGTTGGCAGAGTACTCAAAGAAGTATCTAACCTTCTCTCTTTTTTCCTGAATGGGCCAGGTTTTTGGGATTTGGGATGAGACTTCTTCTAATTTTCATGTTCCCTGCATGATTACCTACCCTTCCCTGTAATTATATGTCTTTGGTTGTTTAAACTTCCTTTTGTTGGTAAGGGTTGCTATTCTTTGTGAATAGGTGAGCATGTATGTTTGCTCTTGAGTACTCTTACCATGGATTTTCCATGGTTATTGTAGCATTAGTGCTTGTAACCTATCATCATTAATAAAAGGTTACATTATTCTTTGCCAAAAAAAATAAAATAATAAAGCTCTCTCGTTACTCCATGGAAAAAAAAAAATCACTGTGTCCAATAGTGGCACGGAAACCAAAGGCTGAGAAACCTTAAACAAAACACAATCTTGATAGCTTCCCTGTCAGGCCCAAACAAACACACCTTGGGAGCATTTGGGTTCACGAGCACCACGCTCAACCCACGACCACAACCCAAGAAAACACCAACAAAAGCGTCCTCTGAGTGTCAAGCCCACCCAGAAGACACCACAGCAAAGCATACACAACCAGAACTATATGCTCTAGCACACATGTAAGATACCTATTGGCTCGTGTCCCTTGAGAGCACAACTAGATCGGCTCAAACATGTAGAACAGTGCCACTGAATACTCTACTTAGTGCACCACTCACAAAGCTACATAAACCCTAGACCTAGGGATGTTATCATGATCCCTAAATTCTAGTCTAAACCATCTAGGGAAAGAACCTATTATTTCTAAATCATATCATTTTTTATTGTACCCACACCCTAGGTTGAATCTTGCTAATTCATTTTAGGCAAACCCTACAATCATTCTAATGGTTATCCTAACCATTTATGTCATTATATTTATCTCCCCAAGATTAATATATATATATATACACACACATATATATACATATATTAATCAAAACATAAAAATATCTCAATACAGGATTAGGGCTTGGATCGACAGATCAAAATGGAATGGTCGACCGAAAATGGGCTCAGGGCACTAGATTGGTAGATGGGAAAAAAAACCTGGTCGATTGAAAACCCTTGATTTGGTAGACCCAAAATGTTTGGTCGATCGAAGAAGGAATTTTGTCAACACCCATGACTTCCAGAACGACAGACTGAACGAGTTTAGTTGACTGAACCTAAGGTCAAGGGGGCAATCTACAACAAAATGTCATACTGAAATAATTTGGCATGTCGAACCAAGCAACTATAGGGCACCTTAAAATGGGACCCAAAGCCTAATCCTGTAAGCCACCCATCCAAACCATGCATACAATATATCAAAATGAAGATCCTGACGAGATCTTCCAAACCAAACAAGCAATATAGAAATCCATCAAACGGATCTCGAGAAAACACTAGACAACAAAAAAAGGGGCACAATTCACCCCATACAATCAATACGACCATAAATGGCCCACAAATGCACAATAAATTCTAAAAAAATTACTTTTATTACCAGCAAAACATGTGTTCAGTGTAATTTTGAAGAAATTCAGGGTTAAATGTGCAAAATAGTGGACTAATTGATGAAAATATAAATTTCTAGGGACTGATTTGCAAATATGTTATAAAAACATGCATTTAGTGTAAATTTAGTGAAGTATAGGGTTTAAAATGAAAATCTATGCACATTTTGAGTAAAAACTTGAATCTCCAGGGTTTGGTCTGCAAACGTGCCAGAAAAATCATCTTCTAGTGCAATTTTAGTGAAGTTCAGGGTTTTATGTGCAAATTATGGACTTAAAGTGAATGAGAACTAAATCAGAGGGTTTTAAGCCAAAATTTAAAGCCTGAGAAATATTAAAAGAAAGTCATATGGATCACACTGCAAATTTACAAAACAAAACATTATTAAAATGATTTAAAAAGGAATGTAGGGACTGATATGCAAAATAAAGAACCTAAATGCAAACAAAAGAAAGGAAATGAAGTTTTTTAAAAGATTTTTTTTAACAAAAAACGATTGATGACCGTCGGCGACTATACCTCGCTATCGACAACCATCTGAGAAGCCATCCAAGGCTTCCTTGATGCCTGATCTGGCATCCAAACACAAGGGAAGCAAAGGGAGGAGATCCAATGGCTTTGATCTGGCATCAAGTAGTTGGAAGCTTCCTCCCACCACCGTCATCGTGACTCTGGTGACGAGCCTGGAGAAGAAAGAGCTACTAGAGGCAGCAGCATGGCATTTCGAAGCTTCTAGAAGGTTGACGATGTGTAGAGGAGTGTTTCTCACCATCTAGAAGCAAGTGAGGCTGCGTGAGCTCCCCTCTTGATCAAACTCACCGTCGTCTCTGGCGACGTCAACTACAGAGGAGGATTGAGACTCGGAGGAGGGCTCTGAAACTTCTGGAGTCCAAGGAGAGAGGAGAAGAAGGTGTCCCGATGATTGGAGGGGAATTCCAAGGAGGGAGGTGCTTGGACGATCTTTACCAGGGGTTGTCTTCTTTGGCGACGGTAGGGCTGCGTCTGGTGATCTTCTTCTAAAGACTACCAGAGGAGTTGCATGGCTTCCAAAGTGGAGGAGAAGCAAAGGAAGACTTGGCCTAACCACTCCACACACACTAGGGCACGAATCACTCAGTGGATTCGTGCCCCCACTTCTCCTGCCGGAAAAATGGGTCTGACGACCCGTAAAACTCAAATTTTGGCCATGGAAGCTTCCAAGCTCCACTGGAATCACTTCAAAGAGGTTGAGGAGAACCTAGGGAACAAAAATGGAAGAAGATTGATCTCTGATTGGGTATACCTAAGCTGGCAGTGGCCGGAGGCTATTTCAATCACTGGAGCTTGCCAGAGACGGTGACCGGAGTTGGCCTGAGCTCTGAATTGCCTCCTCACTGATTTGAACCTCCTCTGGATGCTATGGTTGGTGATCTCCCCTTGGTTGCTCTCCTCTCATGCTTTCTCTCCTTTTCTTCAAGTTTCTCTCTCTCTTTTTCAAGCTTTTTTTCCCCTCCCCTCCTCCCTCTTTCTTCCCTTTTTCTTTTGCAAATGGAGGTATTTATAGGCTTGCAATGGCTAGGTAGTTTGTTATGGGTTGTTATGGGTGGTTAGAGGTTGTTATGGTGGAGTGGGAAGTGGTTAGGGTTGTTATGGTTTGTTATGGGTTGTTATGGGTAATTAGAGGTTGTTATGGTGGAGTGGGAAGTGGTTAGAGTTGTTATGGATTGTTATGGTAGAGTGGGATTAGGGTTTAGGATAGTTTAGGGTTTGCTAAGTCTAGGGTTTAGGAAAGTTCAAGGTTAGGTTTATGGTTTTGGACTAGGGTTTGCTAAGTCTAGGGTTTTGGACTTACTGATCGAAGGGGATATGGCAAGTTTCAAACTTACCGACTAAAAGATGGCAAGTTTCGGACTTACCGACCAAGAGATGGCAAGGTTCAGACTTATCGACCGAAGGAGATATGGCAAGTTTCAGACTTACCAACCGAAAGATGGCAAGTTTCAGACTTACCGACCGAGAGGGGATATGGCAAGTTTCGGACTTACCGACCGAGAGATGGCAAGTATCGGACTTACCGACCGAGAGGGGATATGGCAAGTTTCACACTTACTTGCCGAGATATGGCAAGTTTCGGACCTACCGACCGAGAGGGGATTGGCAAGTTTCGGACTTATCGATCGAGAAAGGATATGGCAAGTTTCGGACCTACTAACCAAGAGATGGCAAGTTTTGGACTTACTGATAGAGAAGGGATATAGCAAGTTTCGGACTTACCGACCGAGAGATGATATGGCAAGTTTTGGACTTACCAACCGTGAGATGGCAAGTTTTGGACTTACAGACCGAGAGGCGACATGGAAAGTTCCGGACTTACCGACTGAGAGATGGCAAGTTTCAGACTTACCAGTCGGAGGATGTAACCATGCCGACGGGGGTGGCCACAAATGGGTGGTATGTGTGCCAAAAGCGGCAAAGCCACGGCAAAAAGAAAAGGGGAAAAAATGCAAAAAAATGCAAAAGTCGCCACCTAGTCTATTATGGAAGACGAGGAAAACCATAAAGACATGAAAAATCATGCAAAACAAACAAAAGGAGGCTGCGTGAACCAGAAATGCGGGTAAGGATCCCTGTTACGTACGAGGAAGGTGTTAGGCACCCTCGTACGCTTGATAAATCGATCTTCTAATGATTTCTCTTTTACTAAAATATCGGCTTTTCAGCCTTTTACTGTACGCCCGAGGGCGATATGCCATGCTATGTAAATGCTTGTGGTGTCTAGAGTATAGGTGCATGATGTGTAGGGGTGTGTCCTAATGCTCAGAAATAACGCTCGTGTGCCGGGCCAAGAGTTGATGCAATAACATTGCATAATAAGATCAGAGATCTAATATCTTGAGCGATTTATTATCCTTGCTTTCTACATGCCTAAATGCAAGCTGAAATGCAGGAAAACTGATAAAAACAGAGATGTGCCTTCTTAATGCATCAAGGAAGAAAAATTGATGAAAACCTAGAAGCAAATCGGGTCGAGTAAGCAAGCGAAATACAAGAAAAGTAAGCTGTGTGCTACTGAAAATAGGCCACTACGTCTGTTTGGTGCGCTAGACTGGTGCGTCAGTCTGGAGCGCCACCTATGTGCGTCTAGGTGGGCCAGTAATGTATGCAGAGGCAAAACAGAAAAGCCAAGCAAAGCAAAACATCAGAGGGTGCACCCTGGAAAAGCATGCAACAAAAATCATTCTGGAGAAACTTGGAAAGCAAGCTTTAAAAGATTAAAAATGCAATTGCAATGCAATGACCTTGAGCTCAAGGGCCTAAAGCCTCACACAAGATCTCATCTATGTGAACTAGATGCTGGAAGCAATGATCCAACCAAGCCTTTGGATCATGGACTGATACACATGGTTCTCACAGGGGAGCAGGGTGCAATTAGTCTACCAGATTCAGCCTGGAGCTGAATAACAAAGCAGAGAAAACAAATGGAAAACAGTTTGATTGAAAGCTGAAAACATGCAGGTGGCATCTCGACAAACCAGAGAATCAATCAAAAAGAAACAAGCTCAAAACTCTGCGATAAAGCCATGCAAGTATGGTGCTAAATGCAAGTGCTCCGATCTCTGACCAGTCTGGTGCGCCTGATGAGTGTGCCAGACTGGTGCGTGGGTTAGGTGCGATAGGGATATGCGCCTTTAGGAGTCTGGATCAGACTGTGACCTGATCCAGAACCCACCCGGCAGAGATACAAGGGGGATCTATGCAAGTGCTAAAAGGCTCATGCCATGATAAAAACTGGGAAACATGCTGCGAGTGCATAGGGTCAAGGATCATCATGAAAACAAAGCATTTGAAACCAAAGCGAGTTGATGGGTTCGTGCATGAAAATGTGTGAAATACTTAAGAACAAGCATGACCTGGATGAATCAAAACATGTGTAAGTGATATTCAAATGTGCATGCTTCTACGTGCAAGGGCATACATGGTGCATGGCAAAATACTATGTGCAAGGAAACAATAGCTCATGTAGATTACATGCTAGAAATGCAACCATAGATTAGCATGGAGATTATTTGCATAAAATGCGAGCATGTAAATATGTAAACCTCAAAACATGGAGCAAAACAGATCATACGAAAGGCTTTAAACATGCTTCGTCCAAATACTGAAATGACATTAAGAAGATGAAAATGGAGGTAGAAAGCCTACCTCACGAAGTATTCCTTCTTGCAATATTAGAGATAAGAAAAACATTTGTTACTTTGGAAGGCTTTAGGACGCAGGAGGGTGCTCTGGGGATTGAAAATAAGCTGCTGGATTGGTGGAGAGGCTCGTGCAGAGGTCGGACTTTAGAGAAGAAAATGGCTGGTTGCAAGGTTTCTACTCAGGATTCTCAACTCTCAGGATTTTTCATCCCCTTGAAAGTGGTGCCTATGGGGGTCCTTTTATAGGGAACTCTCAGGGGTGAATTACGGGTATAAGGAGAGCCTCACAGGTGAAGAGCCTAGAATATTCCACGACACATTCGCTGCTGGAGGTAACAGCCAAGGAAGGTGGAAAGCCAGCAGTCACAGCCTGCGCTGTGTTGTGCGCTGGTTAAGTGCGCCACCTATGTGTGCTATGGAAGTGTGCTAGGTTGGTGTACTAGGTAGGTGTGCTAGGTAGGTGTGCTAGCTAGGTGTGCCAGGTTGGTGTGCTAGCTAGGTGTGCTGGTAGGCTCTCCCCTATTGGCCTAGTTTTTAGATAGAGCTGCAGGCTTGCTATGGGCTTAGGGATTGGTTCAAGGGTCAGCCATATCCAAAGCAACAATTGGAGCCTTATCAATGAGTCACCTCAAAATCGAGGTGTCTACAGATGCCCCTCCCTACGCGAGGTCGAGGGACGAAGGCAACCAAGATCGATGCTCAGGGTTGACAAGATACCCCCATTTTGAGGTCACAGAATGATGGTGTTTGCTGTAGGCAGTAAGTCACTTATCCGGTGGATGCACCGAAAGTCATGACTTGTTGCCAAATGCAAATGCAAATGCATGCACCTATTGGTCTAAATGCTGGGGATGCAATGCTAATGCGTGATGCAGATGCAAGAGTCGATGCGAAAGCCGATGCAAAATCCAATGCTAATGCTGAAAACACAAGGCAGAGACAAAGCACTGGCAAGGAAAATGATAAGTTGTCGGACTCATCAGTCGGATTATGAGGTTATCAACACAAAGAAACGGGATATGACAAGCTAAACAAGCCTTGTCAACCCGGACGCCTGATTGCGTGACGGTTGTCAACCGAGTAGTTGGGGGTACCAGCCCAAGAAAAAGGAAAAGGGGGGCATGACAAACAGATAATTTGTCAAGCGAAGCAGGGCCTGGTCCGCATGGACCAAAGGCGAACAAAGAGATTTCACACCCGCGAAAACTCAAAAGGGAAAAACAAAAGGACCCTGACCGCTCGGTCAAAGGGTCCAACAACTAGATTCCGCGCCCGCAAAAATCCAGGAAAAAAGGGAAAGGACCTTGACCGCCCGGTCAGAGGGTCAAACAACTAGATTCCGCGCCCGCAAAAATCTAGAGAAAGGACCTTGATCGCCCGGTCAGAGGGTCAAACAACTAGATTCCGCGCCCACGAAAATCTAGAGAAAGGACCTTGATCGCCCGGTCAGAGGGTCAAACAACTAGATTCCGCGCCCGCGAAAATCCAATAAAAGGACCTTGACTGCCCGGTCAAAGGGTCAAACAAATTCCGTGCCCGCGAAAATCTAGAGAAAGGACCTTGACCACCTGATCAGAGGGTCAAACAACTAGATTCCGCGCCCACGAAAATCTAGAAAAAGGACCTTGACCGCCCGATCAGAGGGTCGAATAACTAGATTTCCTGCCAGGGGAAATCCGAGGAAAGGGCTAGGACCTTGACCATCCGGTCAAAACATCAAGCCACGGGATTTCCTGCCCCAAGAAATCCGAGAAAGGGGCCAGGAACTTGGTCATCGGGTCAAAAGGTCGAGCCATGGGATTTCTTGCCCTAGGAAATCCGAGAAAGGGGCTGGGACCTTGACCATCAGGCCAAAAGGTCGAGCAATGGGATTTCCTACCCAAGGAAATCTGAGAAACCAAGGACTTTAACTGCTCGGTTAAAGCCAAGGAAAGCCTAGGAAAGACAAAGGACATTTGACCGCCCGGTCAAAGCCAAGAAGCTGGATTCGCGCCCACGAAGATCAAAAAGGGGCACACGACCTTGACCGCCCGGTCAAGATCACCAAGCTGGATTCCGTGCCTACGGAAATCCAAAAGGGCAAAGGACCTTGACCGCCCAGTCAAGATCAAGCAAGTTGGATTCCGCGCCCGCGGAAATCCAAAGGGGCAAAGGACTTTGACCGCCCGGTCAAAGTCAAGCAAGCTGGATTCTGTGCCCACGAAGATCAAAAGGGGGCACAGGACAATGACCGCCTGGTCAAAGTCAAGCAAGTTGGATTCTGCGCCCGCGGAGAACCAAAGGGGCAAAAGACAATGACCGCCCAATCAAAGTCAAGCAAGCTGGATTCCGCACCCGCCGAGATCCAAAGGGGCAAAGGACAATGACCACCCAGTCAAAGTCAAACAAGCTGGATTCCGCGTTCACGGAGATCCAAAGGGGCAAAGGACAATGACCGTTCGGTCAAAGTCAAGCAAGCTGGATTCCGCGCCCGCGGAGATCCAAAGGGGCAAAGGACAATGACCGCCCGGTCAAAGTCAAGCAAGCTGGATTCCACACCCGCGGAAATCCAAAGGGGCAAAGGACAATGACCGCCCGGTCAAAGTCAAGCAAGCTGGATTCCGCGCCCGCGGAAATCCAAAGGGCAGAAGGGTCCTATCCGCTCAGGATGAGATCCTGGAAAATAAAGTGATAACTCCAGGATTATTCCCCTGGAAGGAACTGCAATATGCTGATTGTCGAGGTTGCGGTGCGGAGGCTGGCACTCCTGTCGAGATGCATGCTTGGATTTCTTGTTTGCTGCGATTCCCCAAATTGCTTGCAAAGGTGAGGACTTATGTGCAAATATCCACAACTTTTGGGCTTTACTACAAATTACCCAATCAAACTACTTTTTGGTTGCTGTATTGCGTCTGTGCACTGACATTTGAGATTCTACTGTCCGTCAACAAATGTCTGCTCTGAAACAAACTTCCTGTGCCTTTCCTAGACTGATTTGCAATTTTTTCAAAATGCAAGGGGTTTCTGTAAATTACCCCACATGGTGCATTTTGTGGGCTACATGCTGGATACTGCACATTCTGTACTTGATGCTTGAGCTGTGAGATTATAAGGGCTGGAACGCAATTGTCACAGTCATTTTGCGTTTTTGCACTTTGACTTATTTCTTGTGTGGGCCCCACTGGCCAACTACCATAACTGCCAAAATTTCCTCCTTGCTGCTTGGAACTGCCTGGTAGTGCAAAGAATTGCATGCTATTGATGAATTTTATTTTCTTTCCAAGCATCATGCATAAGCCTTACGAAGGAAAAAATTTCCTTCTCCAACAAGGCAAACCCGTGCCTCTTCCTCTTCTTCATCCTCTTTTCTCTCTTCATTCGAAAGGGCTGCGTCTTCCTCCTCCTCTTCTCTTGCAGCGGCGGTGCCCGCTTCCTACCCTTGCAGCGGCGGCGCGCAAGGAGTGCGCTGAGGGAGTGCTCGTGGCTGGTGCACGTGGGAGGCACGTCGGCGTGGTGTGGTGCAACAGACGGCGGTGGCATGGATCAGACCCTCCAGGATTGGCTGGACCATGGCTCACCGGCGAGGGTAAGTTCCGATCCCTCTCCTTTTTTTTTGCTTGTATGCCCTGCCCTCTTTCCTGCTACGGCTGGTCTGTAGTTGGAGGTCCCTGATGGACCTGGAGCGGCAGGCTCGTTCCACGCAGGTTGCGGCGGTGGACTGGCAGAGCTTGGGCTGCACTTGTGGCGGCAGGCAGCAGCAGCTAGGGCTCCCGCGAGGTAGTGGCTCTCGGGCCGCGGGTGGCGATGGTTGGCTGTGGCAGTTGCGGGCTCCGGCGGACTGCTTCGCGCGGTGGCTGTGAGATTGGGAATGCAAGCATGCCAAGGGAAGGCGCGGGCTGCTGGTGGCACTGGCTGGCTGCCGACGATGCTCCGGCGGACTGTTCCGCATGGTGGGGGCTGATGAGTTGGCCGTGAAGCTCACTGGTTTGAGCGAATATTGCTGTGTTGCTGTGTTTAATTTCTGATTTTACTATCGATTATTCTGCATTGAACTGCTTAATCACTGATTCATAACTGGCAAACACTGATAAGCTATTGCTTTTTAAAATGCCCAACATTCTGCTATTTTGCCAATGACTGCGATGCCACATTCTTCATTAAAATGTCTTGTGGTCTGTTATCATGCCACATTTAATTTAGACGCTTTGCATCTTTACCGTGTCTGTTGCTGCTGTTTGATTGTCCTTCTGCAGGATGATTCAGTTCCCGAGGCGGGAACCCCACAGTCATCGGGGAATATGCCTTCTAGTTCTCATTCCGTACGAGGAGGCATTTCTTCGAGGTCGCGGGCCTCTGGTAGCTCGACTCCTGCAATCCCTGCTGAGGTAAACTCGAACTAAATAGAAGAATATTCAAATCCAGCATTTTCTAACATTTGTATTTTTAGGAGTCTGGAAATTTCGAGGGGCGGTTGTTGAGTGACCGTCACATCTGCGAGAGCCCTGAGTTTGAGGTAATTTCTTGCTTTTGATCAATAAATTGCTTTCTGCTATTTGCTTTTGTGCTGTTTGCTTTTGACCCAGCTCTAAATATGTGCTTCATATTTCAGGAGGGGGATGCAAACCGGATCATGCGGTGCCACTGGGGTCCGATGCTTGAGCACTTCCACCATCTGCCAAAGTTTCTGCAGGACTTCCTCCATCACCTATCTCTGTTTGGTGGTTTGCTGCGCCTTCCCATCATCCACGGCCACTACAACTTCTTCCGAGCCATGGTAGAAAGGTGGAGGTTCGAGACACACTCCTTCCACTTTCCCTTTGGCGAGCTAACTGTTCTGCCCGATCAGTGGGCTCTGCTGACGGGCCTACCTTTTAGTGACGAGCCCATTATTGGCGAGACCACCCACGGCTTCCACCTCGCGCCTGCACATCTTGGCCGTGTCCCTCCTAAGCCGCCTAGGGGGAAGCATATGATCACAGTGGTGTGGTTAAGGGAATGGGACAAGTTCTGGCCCAACCCCGAGCCTGGCATTGAGGAAGCAGATTTTGTACTAAGGCACTTTCTGCTGGAGCTGCTAGCCTTGATCTTCTACGATTCGTCGGCCTACTGTATCCATGTTGACTGGATTGCGTATCTGACCAACCTGGAGCACCTGGATCACTATGACTGGGCTGGTGCTAGTTATACCTGGCTGATCTGTGGGCTTGATAACGTGGTCAAGCTCGGGCGCCGCTCTTATGTGGGGTAGTACCCTCTGCTGACTGTAAGTATTTGCTTCTGTTACTTTGCAAAATAAACTTTTATGCTTTACATTTGATAACTGCCTTGCTTGCATTCACAGTATTGGATCATGGAGCACATCACCAGGGGGCATTGCTTTGGCCGCCTGTGGGACGAGCTCCTGCCTCTTCCCCGCTAGTGGGTCGAGCCTGACCACCGGGCTGCTGCTGGGGTGTTTAGCTATGAGTCCTACTGGTATCTACTGGACCTGGTAGAACTCGAGGATGTATGTATCCTTCTGCCTTTTAATTTTGCATGCCTATTGTATTTTTTTTTGCTTACAGCTTCTGTTTCTGTAACAGGTTCACCTACGCCCTTTCGCTCGATATGATGGCTTCGACTGGGCTCCCTTGAACTCTGGCCGTGTTCTGAGGGATAAATAGGTGAGATTCTATTGCATGAAGAAGTCGGCCCTCTACCTCCCAAGGCGTGCGCGACATCAGTTCTCTGATGTATTTTGCATTCCTGCCCCTCCTCTTGCTGACATGGACCTCCCGGCCACAACTCGCTTAGCTGCTAGGCATCGGCATGCAGTTGTTGTGGCTTCTCAGGACAGGCACGTCCTTCGAGAAGTCAACTATACAGACTATCTTGCTTGGTATCGACGTGCAGGAAAGTCGTACCTGTTCGAGGAGGCTGTGCGGGATAGCCAGCGCGGGATGTGGTATGCGTCCAGCTGGGCTCAGGTACAGAATTTCCATTTCTACTCTTCTTTGCTTTTGCATGAACTATGATAATTTGATATTTGCTTTAATGCACAGGGCTTCGAGGAGCAATTTGGAGCCTTCTATGCTGACATCTGCCGGAAGCGGGTAAAATTCTCATTTTGCAAACTGCCTTATTGAATATATCTGATGCCT
Source organism: Posidonia australis (assembly GCA_024699735.1). Lineage (NCBI taxonomy): Eukaryota > Viridiplantae > Streptophyta > Magnoliopsida > Alismatales > Posidoniaceae > Posidonia > Posidonia australis. Next base: position 8,688 of record JAMKQA010005102.1, on the reverse strand, counting down.
CTGCTATTTTGCAGGAACTGCACTGGCGCAATATTGTCCGGGTAAGCTCCTCCTTCTGGTACTGTTGCTGCTTTCTAAAAATTTCATTTCTAACACATGTTTGCTTTTGCAGTAAGATTTCCCTGTCGAGAGAGCGAATGTAGACACCAGCGGGGACTTCACCATGGAGGCGTCTGAGGAGGACTGTTCAGACACCGAGGTCACCCAGGCGGTTCTCAACTCTGCTCCTCATTCTCAAGCTGCCGCTGTTGCTCAGTGGTCGCACCGACTCACTCGAGGAGGCAACAAGACCCTGGTTGAGTACTTCCAAAAGGCGGCGTCTGACAAGGAAGACTCTGAGGAGGAGTCATCTTTTTTGTATTTTGTAAAAACACTGTGTAACATTTTTGAAAATGTATAAGAGATCCCCTGATTTTGCAATGTGCCCTTCATGGTTTTGTATGTGCAGGTTGTATGCAAACAGGTACTCCCATGCTGGATCAAGTAAATGACGTCGATTTTGGCGAGGTAGACAATCTGAACTGATGCTGCTGAATTTTCCTGTTTTTCTGGGCGCCATTGATGTGCGCCACCTTTGTGCGTCGCCTAGGTGCGGTAGTTTCCTGCGCTATATAGGTGTGTCCCCAGAAATGGCGAGTTTTGTTTCCTTTCCTGATACAAAACCCTTCTGCTTCCCTATAAAAATCTCGTTTTTATCAGAAAAGCCGCCGCCTTTCGTGAAGAAAAAGCACAACAGCCCTTTGTTTTGATTCTGTAACTCTGTTTCTAAGCACGGACGCATCATGGTATGGTTTACTTCCATTTTTGCTGCCTTGCTTCATACAAATTTTGTTATTCCTATCTTTTATAGTAGACGTCTTTGCATGATCTCTAGCTATATTCTGCTAGATTTTAAACAAGTTTTGTCATTTTTGCTAGCTTTTGCAGATTTCATAAACTTTCTCTGCATCTATGCTAGTCTGCTGATTTTCTCTCTTTTTTACAGCAGATTTTTTTTGCTCTCTCTGTGTTGCCACCAGCTTGCAGATTTTCCCCTTGTGCATGTTGACTATATGGTAGATTTTCCTCAGCAGATTTTTTCTGTTGCCAGTTGCTTGCAGATTTTCCTTTGTTTTACTGCTGGTTCTTGGCATTTTGTCTCTTACGAACAGGATTTTCATATGCCTTTACACTTGATTTTTGCATGCAATATACAGCTGATTTTCCTGCATCTCCTAATGCCATGGCTGATGCTTGCAGAGTTATCCAACCATGGAGACCCCGAAGTTCTGCTCGGATGCTTTGCATGGCTGGATTGACGCATTGACACCTACTGATCGAAAAGAACTGAAGACTTGGGGCATATCATCCTCTGTCCTTAGTATTGCCAAAGTAGAGGTTAATTGGCACCTACTATGTGCCATGGCCCATTTCTGGAAGCCAGCCCTGCACGTGTTCCACTTCGGGCAGGTGGAAATGACCATCACCATGGAGGACGTCAAGCGGATCTGTGGCTTGCCGCCTTTTTTATCTCCCTCTGTGTTTTTCTGCCACGACAGCTATGTCCACGTCGTGAGCCGCCTCACGGGCGTTTTCAAGGAAGAGTGCGAGAAAAGCATTGTCTGCCGAGATGGTCCTACTCCCATGATACGCTTGGATTACTTCGACAGCATCATTGGTGCCCGCTCTTCGAAGCCTCTGTGGCTCTTCTGCTTTGTGTTGTGCTTCCTCGGGAGCTGATTTTCAGTCACGGTCGGACAACTGTGGCTATTGAGGTGGCCGAGATAGCCTGCGCGGTAACGGCTCGCGAAATCGATCTGCCTCCGATTTTGCTTCCTGAAACTTTTATAGGCTTGGACCGGGCGTCGAGGCACTCTCGCCACTTCTATGGATGTGGCGCTCTGGTGCAGGTAAGCAGATCATCTGACCATTAATAAAATTCTACTGTGCTTTAATTAACCATAGCTCCTTTTGCCAGGTCTGGTTTGCTGCTCACATGGGGGTGAAGATTCTACATCCCCGGCCTTGCATCTTTGAGGCCTACAACCGCACCCATCATTCGAGATCACTTCCGGGGGTGCTTGAATTGTGTGACAAGTTGCGGAATCTCGACGCGGATTCTGTGACATGGTGCATCATATCTTCTGCATCATAGAACTTCACTGCCTTTTTCAACACTACGAACATGTGACTCGTGGTCCTCCCTGGATTCTTCGCCAGTTCGGCTTCTGCCAGGACTCCATAGAGCAAAGCCCCTGCCCGGATAGACTGAAAAAGTATGTAGCGGGCTCCTTCGCATCCACTACTGAGTTGGCCCGACTGATGAGTGTTGGCATCAAGTCTTCTATTCTTGCCTTCGTCAAAGGCTCGGGCTGCACAGCTAGGTATGAGGCGGAGACCAGAGAGACGAGGCCCCTGAGCGAGGATCCGCCTAGTGGCAGCGTTAGCATGGAGGCTAGCAGTTCAAAGAGGCCTCGAATTGATTATTGATATTTTGTACTCCTGTTAGGACATAATAACATTGATATTGCTTTGCATTGTTTCTTGATTGTTGCCAGTTCATGTCTACCAACCAGGATCAATATGTTTCTAATTCCAAATTCTTCTATTTAAAAGAAGTGACTATCATGCCCCTAGTTGAATGCCAGCTTGCTCAGACCACGACCCATAAGGCAGCTGACATGCCGCTGGTCGTAATATGAGCAAAAATGCCTTGCAAAGTGAATGCAACTATGCTTTGACTAAAAAAATGCGTCAATGCCCAATGCTTATACGACTCATAAGGTAGCCGACATGCCCCTGGTTGAAATGCGAATAAGATGCTTTGCAGTGATGCTTAAAAATGCACCCTAGCTAAATGCTAACACGACTCATAAGGCAGCTGACATGCCTCTAGTCGAAATGCGAATAAGTTGCTTTGCAGTGATGCTTAAAAATGCACCCTAGCTAAATGCTAACACGACTCATAAGGCAGCTGACATGCCCCTGGTCGAAATGCGAAATAATGCCTTACAAAACAAATAATGCTGTGCAAAATGCAAAGAAGTGGCTAATTGATACACTGGTGCCTTCAGCGCCAAGGAAGCCTGTTTTGCCTGCTATAAGAGGCGACACTGTCCTCGACTCATGTGATACTAACCTAAGCACTTAGGTTTATTTGTGGCTCTCCTCCAGATTTATGGGCCTCGTGCCAAATGCTTAGGGTCCTATACTTACTTTTTTGAGGATTCATTTTTCTTTTCTCCCTCATAGGCATGCTAATTGACCCTACTCCTGCTTGAAGGTAATAAACACTTATGCTGAGGAGGGTGGCTGCTACTTCTGTTGTGCTAAAGGGGTGGCTAGTCCCTTTGATCAATTGGGCATAGTAAGTGCATGCTTCTACTCCTCTCCAAGTTAAAAGGTAGGAGTAGGGTTGTTCACATGCCTCTCTCGATGGAGCTCAGCTTCTGTCTACTACTTCTGTCTTCTTATTTTTTATGCTCCTAGGTCTTGTGTATTTTTTCTGTTGCTCACACTCTTTCTAGACCTAACATTTTAACTCCCTCATGAGATATAGGTCCCATGGGAATTTGTGCATTTAGCCCATTCCTCTAAAATTTCTCCCTCACATCCTAAGCTCTTAGGATAGTGGCACATGAGGAGGACTTGACACATCTTGCAGGCAGGCTCCCATTTTCCTCATTGGGCAATGATAATGCTGTACAAAAAAAAGAAAAACAAGAATGCAAAGAATTATTTATGCTGTGCAATGATGCATGACTCACGATGCAAGGCATTGGGATCAGCTGAGAGTCACTGATAGTATGTTTTTAAATAGGAGGCATTGACGGGCTCTGATCGCTCCGCATGGTCCATGCCCTCTACAATGACTGCTCCCCTTGACAAGGCTTCTTTGACCACAAAAGGTCCGCACCAGTTGGGCCTAAATTTTCCCCGTGTATCTGGCAAATGTATGGCACGCAGGACCAAGTATCCTGGCTCAAAGTGTCTCGGACGGACTTTCTTTTGATATGCCCGGGCCACTCTCTTCTGATAGCATTGGCCATGGTGCAGGGCTTGGAACTTATGCTCATCAATTAGGTCCAGCTGAACATTGTGGTCCTGTACCCACTCAGCTTCCTCTAGCATCGCTTCTTTCAAGATCCTTAGCGATGGAATCTCGACTTCGAAAGGGAGGACTGCTTCCATGCCATACACCAAGGAATAAGGTGTTGCCCCTGTGGAGGTGCGGATGGAAGTTCTATAAGCCCATAATGCATAGGGCAGCTGCTCATGCCAATCTTTGTGAGTCTCGGCCATCCTTTTCAAGATCTTGACTAGATTCTTGTTAGCCGAGTCCACTGCTCCATTCATCTGAGGTCGATAGGGGGAGGATCTGTGATGCCTGATTTTGCAGCTGTGGAGGAAATCCTCAACTCTTTTTGCTATGAAGTTCGTCCCATTGACCGAGATGATAGCAAATGGAACCCCATATCTGACGACAATGTTGTTCTTGATGAACTTTTCTGTGACTACTGCTGTGACTGTTTTGAAGGAAGTTGCCTCGACCCACTTTGTGAAATAGTCAATGGCTACCAGAATATAGCGGTGCCCATTGGATGCAGCAGGATGAATGGCCCCAATAACATCAATGCCCCAAGTAGAGAATGGCCATGGGGATGACATGTTATGCAGCTGCTGAGGGGGAGCGTGTATAAAATTGCCGTGTATTTGGCAGTTGTGGCATCTCCTGACAAAATGGCAGCAATCTGTTTCCATGGTGGACCAGAAGTACCGTTACAGCATGATCTTCTTGGCTAGGAGGATCCCATTCATGTGTGGGCCGCAGGTGCCTACATGGACTTTCAGCATTAACTCATCCACCTCCTTTTTGTCCACACATCTGAGAAGCATCTGGTTGTAAGATCTTCTGTATAGTTGCCCGGCCCCAAGCACGTATTTGGATGTCAATCGTGCCAGGGTTTTCTTGTCTGAAGCAGAAATGCCAGGAGGGAAGCTACCAGTCTCCAGATAAGCTTTAATATCATTATACCACGGTAATTCAGCAGATGATGGCGCCTCCTGGATATGCATACAGTGTTCTGGTTGCTCGATGCTCGTGACTGAGATGTCTACGGCTTGTGCCTCTGGGAGTGATAACCATGATGCCAAGGTTGCCAGGGCGTCTACATATGCATTCTTGGCCCGCTTCATAAAGAAAAATCTGACATCTTCAAATTCTTCAGTCAGTTTCAACAGGTGCTCATGATATAATACCAGCTTCTGGTCTTTTGTCTTCCAGTCACCATTGACTTGGGAAATAACCAGCATGGCATCACCGAACACATGGAGCTCTTGGGCGCCTTGGTCCCTGGCTATTTGTAAGCCTAGTATACAGGCCTCGTACTCGGCTTCGTTGTTGGTGCATTCAAATGTCAGCTTTCTTGCAAAAGGAATAAGCTGTCCTTGCGGTGTTGCTAAAACTGCATCGATGCCTCTTCCTCACTTGTTGACTGCACTGTCAAAATAGAGACACCATTGCCGCTCGTTCTGAGGCCCCACTGGCTCATCATCACCCATTGCAAATAAGATGTCCTCGTCTGGGAACTAGGTCCGCAAGGGCTGATATTCCGGCGAAGGTAAGTCGGCCAAATGATCTGCCATGGCTTGTCCTTTCATGGACTTCTGCATGACAAAGGTGATGTCGTATTGGGATAACATCACCTGCCATTTAACACATCTGCCCACCATGGCTGGCTTCTGGAACAAGTATTTGATAGGGTCATGCTGACATAACAGGAGGATCGGGTACGCCATCATATAATGCTGGAGGCGTTGGGTGGCCCACACCAGGGATAGGCAGACTTTCTTGATCGGGCTGTATTTGACCTCGCAGTCGTTGAACTTTTTGCTGAGGTAATAAATAGCTCTCTCTTTACGCCCTGATTCATCATGCTATCCCAGGACTGCACCCATGGAATGCTGTGTTGTGGAGAGATATAATAACAGAGGGCGCCCTGGCGTGGGAGGCATTAAAACTGGAGGCCTCACCAGCAATTGCTTTATCTTGTCGAAGGCAGCTTGACACTCCTCATTCCAAGAAGTCTGAGCGTTCTTCCTTAGTAGCTTGAATATGGGCTCACATATAGGTGTAAGCTGCGCAATGAATCTGCTGATGTATTGTAGCCTGCCCAATAAACCCCGAATTTCTTTCTCGGTGGTGGGAGGAGGCATGTCAATGATAGATTTGGCCTTGTGAGGGTCGACTTCAATTCCCCTCTGACTGATGATGTAGCCTAGCAGCTTTCCAGAAGATACGCCGAATACACACTTGTTGGGGTTTAAACGGAGCTTGTACTTCCGTAGGCGTTCAAATAGTTTCTTCAGACAGGCGAGATGGTCCTTGGGCTCTTTGGATTTGGCAATCATGTCGTCCACATATACTTCGACCTCCTGATGCATGAGATCGTGGGACAAAGCTGTCATAGCCCTTTGGTAGGTTGCACTTGCATTCTTCAACCCGAATGGCATTACTCTGTAACAGAAGACTCCCCATGGAGTGATTAAGGACGTCTTCTCCATATCTTCTTCTGCCATTCTGATCTGATTGTACCCAGAAAACCCGTCCATGAAAGACAACATTTTATGCTCAGCAGTGTTGTCTACCAGGATATCGATGTGTGGGAGCGGGAAGTCATCTTTGGGGCTTGCTTTATTAAGGTCCTGATAATCTATGCACATGCGGACTCGTCCATCTTTTTTGGGACCTGGGACCACATTGGCAAGCCATTCAGGATACAGTACAACTTTTAGAAAATGGACCTTGTACTGTTTCATAATCTCCTCTTTGAGCTTTAAAAGCCACTGAGGTCGCCATCTGCGGAGCTTCTGTTTAATCGGCTTGGAATTCGAAATTAGTGGTAATGTATGAACTACCACTTCGATGTCCAACCCCACCATGTCGTCATAGTTCCATGCGAAGACATCCACATATTCTTTCAGGAATGCTATGAATTCTGCCTTCGCCTGTGGTGATAGATTGGCACTGATGCGTGTTTCTTTGACTTCCTCCGCTGTGCCAATGTTGATAAGCTCCGTCTCTTCCTCAACATGAAGATTTGGGCCTTCGGGATCATCATCGAAGGATGGGATCTGCATGGGCTCTTCCCCATTATCATCATCCTCCTCTTCATAGGCAATCAGCTCTGACAGGATCTCCTTTTCAAATGTCGGATCAGTGATGTCTACTGAAAAGACCTCCTCTGACTCTGCACCCTGATGGCGTTTGAGGACTGTCACAGTGACCTTTGTATACTTGTGCCGACATTGCAATGCTGCTCGCGCTTCCTCGTCTGTACGACCTGAGGAGCTAAATGTTTCTGCCTCTATTGCGGATGCCTCTTTAATCTGATTTCTGCTGACTGTACAGAATCTTGTTTGTTGGCGGTTGCTCTGCTGCTGATCGGTGGGGCCACCATCTGTCCCAGTCGTGCTTGCTTCAACCTGATCCTCACCCTCGAGGTGAGGCCAATGCTACCAATACCAACTAGACCCGCCTCCCGGCTGATAGGAGATTGACTCCACTGGTCTGGCATTCCTCTTGTCTGCTTCCTGCAGGACCATGATCGAAACCTGGTCTTGGGGTGGTATCGGTAAATCTGCTGGTGTTGCGATGGCAACCGCTTTGCCTTTCCTTCTGCGGTTATGCTCTGCCAAATCCTCTTCGAGCATGTCTAGCTGCTCCCGAAATAACAGGTCCAGATCCCCGATATCTGAATCTGCTTGGACCAGAACCTGAGCTGTTGACTGCTCTACCTACTCTCTGCTCTGCTGCTCTGGCTGGCTGTAATCTGGACATGAAAGCTCTGGGCAGATCCAGGTTGGTGACACTGATACTGCGTTGGAACTGCGGTTCGGATCCATAATGCCTGTGCTTATAAAGTTGGATAAATCTCGTGGAATAACAATTCTGGAAGACTTACCCTGACGCTGCGATCGCTTCTGACTACGTCGTTCGTATCCCAAACCATCTTTCTCTGTCCACTCTTCGACTTCGATCAGCTCGGCGATTCCCTCACCGTAAAGCCCAAGAGGTTATCCTTTCTCATATCCCCATTTGCGACACAGGTTGTCGATCATCAAGTGGGGGTTGCCAAAGGTGACCAAATGGTCGGAAAGCTCTGACGGAGGAATAAAATTAACCGGTTCAAACCGATTGACCCGGAAGAGAACATCAGTTGACTTAGGATCAAAATGAACAGTTTGTGGGGTTAGAGATGAGACGGACTCAACCTTCTCCATGTCTTCTGCCAGGACAACAACAACGTTGTCATCCCAACAGAATTTAATCATGCGATGGAGGGTTGATGGAATAATTTGATGCTTGTGAAGCCAAGGGCATCCAAGCAAGAGGTTAAAAGAAGGTTCAATGTCAACGACGTAGAACTCCACGTCGAAGTGGGCAGGGCCAATGGTTAGGGGGATGATAAGGATCCCAAGCACATCGTGATGCGTATTATCAAAAGCTGTCATCCCTTTCACAGCTGGTATAACGTCCTCGGCCTTGAATCCGAGTGCATTTGCTGTGCGCAAGGGGCAGACATTAAGGCCTACTCCATTGTCCACCAGTGTGAGGGGGATGCGAAAACTCTGATATTGCATGGTGATGAACAAGGGGGAATTGTGGTTGGTGCCAGAAGGAGGCAGCTCCTGGCTGGAGAAGGAGAT